>MU943585.1:0-13062 GCA_036418165.1 Cooperia oncophora | reverse complement strand
TGAGAGATACGATGTGGCCCCGCTGGGAAGGCTCCTTTCGAGGCCAATAACTCCTCCCCACTTTTTATGGCATAAGCCGCACCCTGTATGTCGCAACATTTCGCACAAAAAGACACGTTTTCGGCCTCGCCTTCCAAAATACCAGTAGTTTTATGGTCGGCTAGCTCCCCCTCGTTCAACGGCAGTTTTGTCAAAAGGTGGTCCAATCCTAATAACTAAACTTGATGAATGAGCCGGACAATACTGTTGAATGAAAATGCTTGAAAAAATGCTCGGGCTCGCAGCCGGCGTCATACGGTAGACACGAATGGCACTTGAACAAGTGGCGCACAGAAAAAAACCCCACGACATTCCGTGGCTTTGAAGGCCCTTTGGGCAGAACGTATTGCCCTAAAGGACTTTCAAACTGAACTACTACGGCCCGCACGATTTATTGCATCGAAAGCGCATCTTACTGAGAACCTAATTCAATAGATTGACTCACTTTTGCGTCCACCATTTCCAACTTCACCACTCAAGTAAATGTTAGAGAGTTCGTCATACTATGTGCTTTGAGCTTATCATTCATGAACTGTTGAAGTTCATTTCAAACCACATTTTCCTTCAGCACAATCTCATCCTACAGGTTATCACAGGGGCTCATCATTTGTGGTGCAGACTCCATTCTTGGAAGGGGTAAACCAGATCGCGAGCACAGAGCGTACAGTTTTGTTCGCTGAGGCGTGGGCTGAGTTCGGAGCACTGCCAAACTCAGCTAATTCTCCTATCAATGTGGGCAAATCTATGAAGACAGATTGATGCCGCGCGCGAACTCACCCTCTCCCTCCCTCTGACACGCCCCACCGCCTGCAGTGAAAACGGCTGTTTAATTTTCGCAACTCAGAAATGCGTGATAACGGAACCACCCTATTGCGACAGAAGCAATTCCCTGCGCACTGCCCCATACAACACCCAGCATTCGTTCCTGAAGGCCTCCTGATGGTACGGCTCCCGAAGTCCCGTTTTCAATAGCTCTTTCCATTTTGGATCATGAAAGCGGAGTGATAATGGAACAGAACTGATATCCTTATGATACCACAAGTGAAATCTCATCAAAGCGCGCCCTCCCGTCGACTTATGCGCGTACAACCTCGGATTGACATGAGGTCCTATTAAAGGAATCCTAGAGGGTTCCCTCTGTTCGCTTCACTGAGAAGTTATGTTACCACCTTGTTATAGTACCTTCGCCCGACCCACCATTTTTTGGTCGCAAGACGTGTCCTGAAATGTCTCTAATTTCTATTATTCTCCATTGAACAAATGTGTGGCGCAATCCGCCCAACCAGTTAAATCAGGGCGCCACTTGCGAGGGGAAACTCGGCAATTTTGCGTCAGCTCTATCGTAGCCCACAGTTTTGCGAGTGAGGAAGCTACAGTCTTGTTCGCTGCGAATGAAGGGGCCTGCCAATGAGGACGGCTTTGGCGCGCCGCCAGTTTGCTTTCCGCCAGTTGTTGAAGCGGGTCAACGACAGCAATTAGTGGAAAACGACCTATGCGGACGATATGGTAAAGTTTTGTCGCTCCCCAGAAAATGAAAAAAGAAAAGACCTAGTTGGCGCCGCGCTAAGCACATCCCTCCATGGCGCGCCTCGTCTTCCGAAGCGAGCACGGTTGGTCCCGGTGGACGAACAATTTATGATTTGGAAAAGCAAAATTGAAACGCGCGAAATGGCTCAGTCACTCTGCCCCCCCCCCTCCACCTTAATGTCGTAAGCTTCTATACAGGCTACCAGAGTTGGAACGTAAAATTTCAATCGCTTTGTGAGGCACGTAGCGCCTAGATGAGCTTGCCACCACATGTCTTTTTGACCGATACCTGTTAAACGCTTGACTGTACAGAACCTGGATGAAAACCAAATTTCGATTTTCCTGGCCAAAATTAATTCATAACTATCGAAAAAAATTCGAACACTCAAAATTGGCATTGAGTCAGGCAAGAAACACATAAAAAAGTAACTGGTTATCAATTTCAATTGGAATTTTATGTACTATGGCACTTCTGTGCTAGAAATGCCTGCAAGAAGCATTAGGGCAGATGAGCGCACACCCCTCCCTCTCCTCCCATGAAGAATATCACACCTATGGGCGGAAGATCGGTAAGATCGGTTCAGTGTGAATTCAACGCTTACCTAACCTACTGCATCCGAAGGGAATCCACTAATGTTGTGAATTTGACCAGATTACTTGGATCCCTTTGCGGCAAGAACACTTATAACATTAGTATACGTCACAATGCGCTGCTTGGCGACGGGGAGGGAGGGAGGGGCATTTCGCACTTTAACCACTTCCCATCGACGTGTCGACCCATCTAAACAGCCTCTTCTCGTGCTGACAAGTTTTACCATGTTGACTTGAACGAGCACGGCAGCTTGCCTACTCACATAAAAATCAGATTCGACCACCACAGCGAGACTGTAAAACCAGACTAGCTGAAAGCAACGAAAGTGCAAAATGCCCCCCCCCCTGCCCCATCGGCAAACTGCGCCGTCACTAGCTACTTCCGAGAGGGTATTATTCGTAACACTATAAATTTATAAACTAACCACATGACGCTCTACTGATGATGATGAGTGATGACGATGAGGAAGATGTTTCATGGTGATCGTCCGGGCAACTAATAACTAGCCATTGAATAACCTTTTACGCCGTTATCAACACCCTCTTTTCATCAATCGGAACCCGTTTTGTCGAGAGCACTATTGATTGGCGAATCGCCAAACAACACTATTTCCCATTGTGTTACGGCACGAAGCGCGTGATTTTCCGTGAACAGCGTTACAATTCTTTTTCAGAAGGCAATGCAACGTTTGGTCGATCGTTTGCCACGCACCCCATGTATGTTATTGAAAGCAGTCAGCGGCCTGAATGGACTTCCCGGGAGAAGCTATAAGCAGTCCAGGGTTTGGCCGGAGGGCCAATGGAATCGTGAGCTTGTGAAGGAGAGGAAAGGTCGGAAGGTCATGACAACTGAAGGTTTCATCTCATGGTCAGAAGCACAAGTTCAAAGTCAGTAGGCACGATAACTTGGTAATCAGTCTAAAATGGTAGCAGTGGTGCTATGTAGTGGAAAAATGGCGAAAAAGCGAAGTGAAACGGTCAAAAACCTGCAAAAAAGCCTTTGTTCTACACGACTCAGGAAGCAATTTCGGACGAGTTCCCCGTTGGCATCGTGCCAATAACCGTTACTGTAGATTCCGCCGCATGTATTATGTACTAATATACCATGCATCAGCCGCTTCATTTTAATCCCTTGGCTTCATGTTGTACATCGCAAATGAAGCGATACGAGCATCAGGTACGGTCGTCCATTTGTGGGCGGGCGGGCGCGGTGGGCGTCCGGGTCGGTATGTTGCAGCTTGATAGGGCGCTATAAGGGTACCTTCCTTGGAAAAGGCGCCACGCAGCGCTTGCTCAGGAGCACCGAATTCTGTCCTGCTTAGCCCATCAATCCCACACGTCTTGGGGAATTATCGTGCCACTTGCCCTCAAGGTCAGAGATATATCTTTTCAAGCGCCTCTGAAGGATAAAGCTTTGGCATTAGAGGAGCGGTCCACGATGACCTATGAAAATGCAAGAGGTTATGTGGGAAGGTAGTGCGGTCGGAGTGGACAACCCTGTGCCAGTTTCGCGGCGGAAAGTTGTACGGTAAAGGGATTGAGGCGCAAAGTTGCTTCAGTGGTACATCCCTTTTCCAGTGACTCCTCCAAAGTCGGCCTTCCAGCCAAAAGTAATGCTCCCGGGCAAGTATCATGGAGTGGATGCATTCAATGTCTCTTGTAGAGTCATAGGGTTCATTACTGGGAATCAGCCGACGGGAATTGTCCCAGCGCGCGGTCTTTTCGGTCTTTTACCTCTACAGTTGTTTGAGGCTAGAGGAGGCCTGACGAATGCGTTTCCAACGTTCCCTTTGGCATTTTCTCTTCATAGATGGTTCACTTGGCAAATTTTCTTCCACATTTCTGCAAAATCACCTTAGGGCGGTTCGTTGAATCGGCGGAGCCGTGCGTTCAAGATGGACACTTTCCGAAAGTGCCACGTATTCTCTCACAAGGAAGGATGGTAGATCGAAGTGGCCATTTGAAATGAAATGTATACTGGCTGAAAGGCCTTCGGACGGGAATCACGAAACCGTCTTCCATATCTGCTGCAGGCCTCCCAGAAAGAAGTACGGAGCTTTTTAGGGGGGAGAATATTAGGTACGAATAGGCGGACCGCGTAAGGCCTGATGGCGATCGTGTGCAGCGTGGCGTCGTGGATGACGTCCGGAGCGGCATCTACGAATGCGTGCGTTGAAGGTGGTTTTTAGATTTTTGCGTTGTAGTGGTCTCTTTGAGACTCCGAATCGTCTTTGCCGGTTAGTGGGCTCACCCACCTTCACCCCCCCCTCCACCCCCTCCCCTTGGACGAGTCTACTACCATCAGCCGACCAGGAGCGATAGAAGGCTCTGTTATATCGGGCGGGGGTCGATTCGAGATTGGTTCCCTTACATGGTAAAGTAATGTCATCTGCCACTACACCTACGCCTCAAGTTGTGGTAAATAATACAAGAATAACTAAAAAATCAGCTCACAATTGTACGACAACTAGTAATTCAGTGTGAGATCAATCAAACGTTTTGCTGGCTCATTTCAATAGAACGCACCCTTCGGTTCTCAAGAAAGCTGTTCTTCGACGCAAGCCGACGTTTTTTCGATGGACCGTTGGATTTCTTGACCATGTTAGGTTTAATAAAATAACAGCTGGAATATAGCTGACGGGCAGCAACTGGATGGGGCAAGCCGTAATGGTTTTTTAGTAGCACGATTGATTTTTTTCAGGCAGCAATTTGTGTTCAATGCAAATTTCCAAATTACCATTTTGCAATGGTAGTAGCGCTATGGGTGGGAGCATGTGAAGCAGAACTTCATGCAACAAGCGAGCTGGGTGTGGCAGAAGCTGGAATGGGACCTCTTATCGAAGAACTCATGAAAGGGATCGCAAATTAGGGGGCAGCAAGTGCATGTCATCAAAAACTGCTCCTCGAACACAATTTCGTTGAGCTCACAACATTACTCACCTCTTCGCCTCCCTTTTACTAGGGGCTTCCCAGAGAAACTCATCACCTGGGGAAAGAGAGAGTGAATTCTACCTCAAACACTTTTCCCTTTACTTACCTTTACTTAATGGTCGGAGGGCGCAGTTTGCCGACGGGGGGGGGGCATTTTGCACTTTCGTTGCTTCACTAGTTCTGGTTTACAAGTCTCACTCTGGTGAAACCTGTGAAGCTGGAGCAAGCTCGTCAAGCCATCATGGTAAAACCTGTCAACTCGAGAAGAGGCTGTCTAGATGGGTCGACACGTCGATGGGAAGTCGTTAAAGTGCAAAATGCCCCCCCCCCCCGTCGTCAAACAGCGCCGGTTTATTATATTAACTACTGACTTGGTCTGTTCATATGTCGGTTTGTGGGTGTGCTGGTCTGCCTCTGTCTGTCCACGAAATGCCCCTTCATATCAATTCGTACGATAAGGGAAATTATGGGAGAAAACGACCGCTAATGAAAATGGAAACCATTTCATGTTGCATTGCCAATACAACGTGATGTTCGACTGTGGGAACATCTTTTTGGACTGTATGGGTTCCCTCTAGATCCCTCTAGATATCTCGGCAGTTCATTACCAAGCGCAGCGGACTCAAAATCCCGATGCGAAAATCCCCAAGGACACGTTCAGGCGTTGGGAAGAAGTTTCCCAATGGCACACACTCCACAAGCTCCTCTGATCTACCCCCTCCAATATACCGCAGATTTAACGTGTACCTTAACCCAAAAATAATGTTTTTCCAATATACGGAGTGATGAGGAATAGGGGGTTCACACCTCCAATCAACTATAACAGCTCGTACAGTGACTCCTTATAGTTAGAAATTAAATAAATAGGTAAATAAAGTGGCGTAGTTCTGTTGCAGAGCCAACTTAGGAGGTGTTGGGAGGGGATATAATAGCGAGTAGAGCGCATGAGATGTAAAAATTAGCAGGCAGAAAAGTGTCTGAGATAAGATACAACCATCCCCCCCTTGAGATCCCCAATGTACGCTGCGCCTTGGCAGCTTCACATAGGCAAATACAATACAATTTATTCGCTAAGCTCATGCCTGATATATAACAACATAGGGCAAATAAGAGGCTTAACATTTACCGATCTTAAATAATACCAACTCTGCCGGCAAATGCGGTTGTTAGGTCACACACTGAAGAAATAGGCGACTTTCCAAAAGCGCTAGAGACGGGTATAAATCAGTAGGCATTATAATTAGGAAGGTTGGAGGAGCTGACCGTTAACGAAGCTGAGAAAGCCCCAACGCTTTCGGTATCACACTGTCGCAATCGTACTGAAATAAAGGATAAAGCGATAAAGCCACTGATTAATCCGTTTTCGGGGTGCGCCACACATTCTACTTCCATTCAAATCGTAGTGGCTTATTGAATGCGATGTGGCCTATACAATGACTTGCGGGGGTCAGCCGCTGTGCAAGTAACAGTTTTTATCGTTCCAGACGAACCTGATAGCGCCTGAGGGTGGAGCTCTTGACTGCCTGGGGGAGGGGGACCCAGTCCAGAATTGAGCCCCGGACCGCGTGCGTGATATGCATGCTATTTGCCACTACATCACCTCCTCATCATGACTGACACGTCCCTCGTAATGCTATATAAGGTGCCCACTTGATAGGTTACAAGCATGTCTATCAGAAGTTAGGGTTGTCTGGAGGTAAGTAGAGGAGCGCAACACTGGGAAAGGACACTGCGGCGGTCAAGAGGAAGATACAGTAGTACTATGAAACAGACAAATGTGGCCGGCGTATACATTCTAAAAGGATGTAAACAGTAGTAGAAAATTTTTGGAGCGCTCTGGAAGACCAGCTAGCCAAATACTCGGAACGTCGACGAATGCATTCTTAAAAGCATTTTGTTCTCTCGAGGCCAGAGAGAGCATGTTTGTTTATGACGTGACATACGTTGGAATGCCCGTCATAACGTTGGCGTCGTCCTGGGCTCGTTTACCTTGACGCCTGCACATCTGCACCGACTAAACACTACCGCTGCTTAAATTGATGTCATACGCGCTCATACCATTGAGCGGTGTGAGACTATCAGCCCCCCAGATGTCGATGTGTCGTGGTCCCCCCGCCCAAACATGCCCGGGAATGGAGATACAGGGCCGTGAAACACGCTAATTCTTCCATGCTCCGCCCACTGCCTTTTGCGGCGCAGATTCTCGCCGGCGCGTTCTGAACATCCCGTTGCACAGCGCCGCGCTGTCGCGTGGGGCTCCTTTGGCATAGTTGCCAAGTCACTATTAATTGGCGACTCATCAATAAAGAAAACGCGATTTTCGTGATTGGGCGGAATAACATTGTGAGGTGCTATACAAAATCAGAACAGAAGATGATGACAAGGGGCAGAACTCAAGAGCAACTCGGCTGCATCTGCAGTATCCATCAAGGGCCGCGCATTCCCACAAAACATGAAAATAAAAACAGCCCAAGCGTCCCACTCGTTTGTTCTAAGTATTTCTATGGCTTTGGCGCCGGATCGTAGAAATTTACAGAAGCGCAGTGTTATCTAATTTTTGGTCCTTCGCTTATGATATTTTTTTTCATTTTTCGTTTTGTTTTATGCAATTTCATCGGTTGTGCTTCATTTCTAGCCTGTGTCATCTTCATCTCCTTGTACATGGATTTTGAAGCATGAGCAACACCTTAAATTTTATTCGCATCAGGAAATTGCGTCTTGCTTGTATTAAACTAACGAGTATGCCGTTTTTAGTTTTTATTTTCATGTTTCGTGGAAATACGTGGCCTCCGAGGGATGTTGCAGAAGTGGCACTGTCGCTTTTAGGTTCTGACCCTCGTCATCATCTTCTGCTCTTATTTTGTAGCACCTCCAATGTTATCCGCATCAGGACTTGCGTTTTCTGTATTTGAGAGCGCAAGTTAAGGACTTGAAGTGCCAAGGAGCCCGCGACATGGCGCGCTGCGACGGATGTTCAGAACGGCGGGAATCTGCGCCGTAAAAAGGCAGTGGGCGGAGCATGGAAGAATTAGCGTGTTTCACGGCCCTGTATCTCCATTCCCGGGCATGTTTGGGCGGGGGGACCACGACACATCGACATCTGGGGGCTGATAGTCTCATACACCCTCAATGTGTATGAGCGTACCTATGTGTCTTTAAGTTTGATGTCATACGCGTTGATGGAAGCAGCTTCCAGCACAGTATTTGCAAAGCTCTCATGGTCAGCACTTTCACCCTTAGCACAGCTCTTGCACGGCACCATCTTTGACCCAGGTGAATGTGAAAGTTCTTTGGCCTCAGCCGTTGAACCCTCGAGATAGGCCATGCAAGAAGGCAAAAGTGAAGCTTCGACTTTATCGACTTCCTGGTGGCCACGCGCGACATCCTTTCTGCTGGCATTTCATTGACTCTCCCCCATCCAGAGCCGTATTGGCTTTGAAACATGATTTGGTCCATATTTTATCACTCCTGTGAGTCTGGCACCAACCTGTTCCACCCCCCCCCCGCGTTTTCCTCTTGAACGAAGAGCTTGTTTTGGCTGTAAGATAGCCGGCCCTGGATTTGACCCCTGAATCACGCGCATAGTGCTCGGTCATCTGAGACAGAGCAGTGGGTGTGCGTGCCGGCTGGGAAAATTTAGCAAAATATGACCATTTTTTTCGAAAAAGAACTCTTGTTTGTACAACTCCCCATGCCCATACTACCTTCCACCTCCATAATTCCTCGCTTAACTTTACATTCGAATTTTTTTCCTCGAGTTCTCGCAGTTACCCCAGTAAAGCTCAGCTGTAAGGGGGGAAGGGGATACCGCGCCGAAAATCAAACGTTTTCTGCTAGAAGCCGACTACGAACCCCTCTTTCCAGAATTAACAAATTGCGACTATCCTTTCCGGTGCTCAGTCTTATGCCTAACGCTTCCCGGAAGTGACGAATAGCGCATATCACTAATCATTTGAAGGTAATCTACTTAGCTGTTTAATTAAATTGACTGCTATCACCACCTCCGCCACTGATAAATGGCAACGGAGAAATCCGGATCAGCTTATACAAACTAGAACTTTCTTTTACCGTAGCTCCTTAATCCTTCCGTACTCTTATCTAGACCAGCGACTGAGGCCCCGCACTTAGCTCGTGCCTTTTTTTGCAAAAATTGAATGAACAGAAAGGCCCGCGGGAAAGCCTGTTCCATAACCGAAAGGCCAACAAAGAGGGAAATCCTTTCAACAGATGAAGAGTAAAAATCAAGTAAGTTTCTCGTCAGTACATAAGCCGATTCAGTGGTACCATCAGCATATGGCTGTTAAGGCACGATTTAGGCGAGAATAGTACCAAAACGTGAAAAAGTTACCGATAATGAGCCATCTGGTTTGAAGACTTTGATGAGCATGGCGAGATTTGGCCAAGAAGAAACGGCGCCACAGATGCAGCACGACAAATAATGTCTTGAAGTCTGATAACGAAGGACTCACTGACAGAAGGACTTGCCAGCAGAGTTCAACGAGACTCCATGGTCAGACGTGATTTTCGTGCAGTTTCTCATGGAGGGGTAGACCATATCCTTATCGGGACATGATAGTCATTCCGACTATTTTAGTGGTACAGTAGAAGGTGGTTTGGGGCGCAGTTTGACGACGTGCGGGGCATTTGTACTACCATTGCTTCCCTAGTTCCGGTTTACAAGTCTCACTCTGGCGAAACCTGTGAACTCTTGTGAAGCTGGAGCAAGCTCATCTAGCCATCATGGTAAAACCTGTCAACTCGAGAAGAGGCTGTCTAGATAGGTCGACACGTCGATGGGAAGTAGCGAAAGTGCAAAATGCCCCCCCCCCCTCGTCGTCAAACTGCGCCGTGGTTCGGTTACGAAAATGGAATAGGTGAGGACATATGTAGCGTCAAATCATTTGCCGCATGCTGCAATTTTCGTTGCTTGCAGCTTTTGATATGAGAGTGTATGAAACTGGTGAACAAATGAAATAGTTTTCTTTTTGCCCTTGAGTAGCTTTTCTCAAAGAGCGCCTGAGAGTCAGAAGCACTCCGAAGTGCGTAGCACATGGAAGCTTTGCAACAGAAATGGTGGTGCAGGTACGACCCACTCCCCCCTCCGACAGAGGATATCAGCGAAGACCTCCCACCTAAGTGAGGTCTCGGTGCTATCCCCCCCTCCCCAACACCTACCTGACAACTTTCCCACATTTTCCTAGTTTTTCACCCAAAGATCCAAAGATTTTCCGTCTAGCCGGGGGGGATGGGGAAGGAGGGAGGGGTGGGGAAAGGGGTATACAGCCAATGTCAAGCGGGAAAATTTCTTGCACTATCCCCAACTTTCCGCGCCTTTTTCCGGAATTTCTCGATGATTTCCCTACTTTTACCCAGAACTTCTGTGTCGAGCGCGGGGGGATAAACACATAAAACAGGGGAAATCACGCGAAAAAGTCAACAACGGGGGAGCGAAAAAGTACGAACTTCCCTATGTGTGTCACACAACGATGCTCCTGTGAGGGCTACCTTCCTACTCCAGGAACTGCTTTTCAGGGCAATCGCGATAATTAAAGAAGAAACTAGCCGCTCTGGGTTGAATATGCGATCTATGCCAGCAAAAGATAAAAAAGGAAGGGAGAACAGCAAATTTTTTTAAACTCACCGCAAAATGCCCATAACCCAAATATCCCCCAGCAGTGTGCAATAACCAGTGAACAGACCCGCGATTGTTATGCTTTCATCATTACGCCTCATCGCCTTATCCTGTTGGGAGAAAAGCGCACTAATGACCACAGCCCAACTGTTACGATGCTCCGCCTATTTCCATGTCCATCCAGTTATCGTGGAACATGTTTTGAGTACTGTAAATTGCTTCTTAGCTGCTTCTTCTTCCTGCTTTCAGTACCAAACTGGTTCTCTCGCAGTGAAACTTGAAGCTCCCAGTGGCAAAAAAATGGCCGATGACTATTCTTTACTAGTGCCATCTTTTATCAGAGGCCCTATCGGTATAGATCGCACGCCGTTATGCACCTCGGCACCCCAACTTTCATGGTCCAGCAAGTGCCCGGTTGCTACACAGGGAGCGCACTTTCACAGCTTTCATTTCTCTGTGTCAAAAATCTGTCCAGCATTATCTCAACTGGTTACTTCCGTGACCTCTCAGCTACTCCCTCATACCAAGAATGCTCGCCTTGTCAATATGGTTAGGTCCAACTATTCTGCTGGACACCGATCGTCTCCTCCTCCACTGCCTACAAAGAGAGATAAGGTCAATATCAGCCAAATTGGATCAGATGAGATCTGTAGTCACGTAGATTCGCGTAGCCGCGGTAGTTCTGAACGTGCCATTAAGAGAACCAGAAGAGGTGATAACGACAGTTGGTGACGCAGGGGTCGACCATTGAGCAGAACGGAGAGGACAAAGCAGGGGAACACCTGCAAAATCACAAAGAGAAGCGGCTCGTTTGTTCGCAGGTCGGGAGAGTGCGGCAGATCTTTCTAATCTACATCTCTGCACGTAAAGACGGTAACAAACATCCAGAGGAGTACGAAATCCTCTCAGTTAATTTTCAATTGCCTTAGAGCCATACGATACCCCCGTGTCCCAGAGATGGACAGGGCGCGGCCACAGGGACGCCTCCGATAGGATATAAACGTTTCAGAAGCAAATGTAATAATAAGCGGCTAACGAAATGTCTTCGAAAGGAGATTCCACTAAAACATATTCTACTCCAAGTTCTTTCCTCGCGGCGGAAAGGGAAAGCTATTTTTTCGATTAGATAAATGGAAGAAGTCCTGGTCCTTGATCTACAAGCTGCGGCACTGGGGTGCCATACTTAACCCCTTTCGTTGCGAGTTCGTCCACTTTGGAGAGAATTTGAATGGTTGAAATATCTGTGCAAGCTAGATGCAATAGCAATTTTGTGAAAGCCCGGTTCAGACCGGAAGAAAAATGTGGACAGTAAAAAGATAAGGCTAGAGTAATAAAAAATACTTAACGAATGCATAAACAGTAAACAAGTGGAATATCGAATAACTAACCTGCACAGATTCACGTCTATGGCGAGTCATCTGAAATACTGGTTTATGATTCAGAGGTAATATCCGCAACGCGAGAAATTCCGATCAAGAGAAGAACCAGAGCCCGAGCAAAATCAAAAAAGACCGAATAAAGCCGGCTCAAGGAAGTTATTCAACTAACTATTTAAATTTCCGTCCCGGCGCAAGCGTGGGTTTTGATAGCATCTGATCTATGGCACCATTTCTGTACCCAGGCCTTTTCTGAACCCCATAGATTCATGAGGCATGGTGTTCTAAGACCCTGGCGTGCCGAGATTGATAGATTTCATACCGCTGATGTTGTGGTGGTGAATCGCATGCTATCAAAAACCGATGACACATCATCGTTGGAGATTCCCCAGCAGGAGAGGGGGGGGGTCCTATTTGGTATGGGAATCTTTTTTGATACTTGGATTTTTTGTTGTTTTTGACAGTCGATTTTTCTTGTTGCACGGACGCTAAAAAGCGGTGGGGTCGCATTTTCCTCGCGTTTTTCCCGTTTCACATGTGTTGGCTATATACACAGTCCTCATCATTGCGGACCGGTGGGGCGTGCCAGCCACGTGCCAGCCAGAAGGAGTGCGCACACTGTTGAAGCCGTTCTCAGCCTTTTTTGTTGCAACGCGTATGCGACAAAAAGTGTAGGAAACGAGTGATACGAAGGATATAATACAGTAATGCACTTGCCCGCTTCAAAAACTGGTGCAGAACGATTTTGCCAAACCGCACCAAAGCAGCCGCACTGCCACGCCCCACCGGTCCGCAATGATGAGGACTGTAGCTCTCCCTCGCTCGACAGGGCCCTTGATTGTACCAGAGGGGCTAAGGGTAGGGGGCGTATGTTCCGAAAATTCGTTTCAATGGTAAGACGTGCCCTTAAAAAACAACAAACGACTGTAAGGAGGGGAAGGGAGCTTACCAAGCTAGCGCTTAAGG
>MU943576.1:0-40701 GCA_036418165.1 Cooperia oncophora | reverse complement strand
TATAGTGGAACCTCACGTCTCTCCCAGGACTTCCTTGCACACTGTAGGATGACCTCTACTGCGTAGGTCCAGGTGTCCTGGACTGGCCCATGTGGGTCTGGGAGCCCAGCCTCCAGTATTCTGGCTATCCTTTTCTACCTTGCGCATTTTCCACCACCGAATTCTCCGCTCTGTTCTCACCCTCGAGGTCTATGGCGATGTCTGCCAGGAGAGGCCTGTGCTGAGGGCCCAGCTCTTCCCCAGGCAGTACCTTGATATCCTTGACGGTTTTGAGAGATCTTCTGACCAGGACATGGTCGATTTCCGTTTGTCTCCCTCCACTGCTGTAGGTTATCTTCTGAGTCCTCCTTTTCGCGAAGAAGGTGCTGCAGATTGCTAAGTCGTGGGCTGTGGCTAGGTCAAGGATCCGTTCTCCCTCAGCGTTCCTTGCTCCTATTCCTTGACCTCCGTGCACCCTTTCTAGACCCCTTCTGTCACTTCCCACATGGCCATTCAGATCCCCAGCTATGGTGAGGTAGTCCTCTTCCGATCTTATGGCCTCGTCCAGGGTCAGGTAGAACTCATCCTTTTCCGCCTCGGAGCAACCGGATTGTGGTGCGTACACGGTCAGTACTGTCCAGTACCCCTCCTTCGTGTCCATTCTCACTCCCATGATCCGGATCACTGATCCTGTTCACAGTGGAGACGCAGTCCTTGAGGGATTCTGCCACCGCTATGGCCACGCCATTCCGTTTGGTGTCTGCTCCATTGTAGAAGAGTTTGACACCTTCTCCGATCTCGCGGGCCTTCGCACCCTTCCATCGCGTTTCCTGAAGGCATAGGACTTGGATATTCCTGCGTCTCATGAGGTCGGCAACCTCACGAGACTTCCCGGTAAGCGACCCCACGTTCAGGGCCCCAAGTCGAACTATCAGGCCAGCCAAAAAAGTTCGTGCGGTTTTGAAGGTAGCGGAATAAATATAAATAAATAACATGAAAACGGCTTAAACCTAGATTTATTCCGAAAGAATAATTATCCTCGGCAAGTAATACACTTTCACAATTTTTTTTAAATTGAGCTCTATCTCGGCGCACGCTCCGTTCACGACGGGAGTGCCTCGCACATTCTAACATGTGGTCACTTGGAGACCATAATCCACTTTTTGCGCCGTCTGTAGTGCTTTAGGACCAAACTACGATTTTTTTAAACTGGTACCTCGTGTTCAAATGCACGCCCCGCCCACTGTGGGCGGGCCTCAGCATGCCGCAAACATGGTGGACTCTTGCCAGATGTTCATCTTCGTCATGGACTTTTCTGCGATCTCTAAACATTTTCGGGAACCGAGTTACCGACCTTTGTGGGAAGCACCGCCCCGTTGTGGGAAGCACCGCCCATCTCAAGTACACCCCGCCTATTTCGGGTGTGTCTCCTCCATTTGCTCTTCCAGCCCTTTGTTGACTTTACTGCACTGTTCGCCATCCCGAGACTGCTTTGGAACCGAGTTAGGATTTTTTCAGTGACATCGCTAACTTTTGGCGCACACCCCGCCCACTGTAGGCGGGGCCTATCATGGGTCACGGGTATTCAGGTTTTGTCTCAAGCCCTACCCATCCCCATCATGGCCCCACCCCTCCAAGTCCTTCTTCAGGTGCTATGAATTTCGTGACAGACAGACACACACACACACACACACGGACATAGCCGATTATATATAGTAGGATAATTTCACAGCCGAGCTCAAGAAAGGAGGCTTCGCAGCTAAGGTATATGCTGACGACTTGAAATCATATAAGACAATTCCCTATCGTACGGACTATCTGAGTCTGTAAAGCGCTACAGATACAACATTTGACTGGATCAAGAAATGGCAATTACCTATTGCTCCACAGAACAGTTTACATGCAACTTTACTCCGGACTTCTAACCATCTTCCTCATACACTGTAGATGGGGTTCCTTTTTCAGCAGCCCGATTTGTTAGAAACATCCGGTTTTACTACACTGATAGATTAGATTTTCGCAACATATTAAAAGGAGGGTCCAAAGGGCTCACTTACGCATATTTCACATTTTTAAAGGTTCGACACTTGGTAGAAGCTAGCAATACGATTCTCAACCTCACAAAAAAGAAGCACATTTACGCACTTGAGAAGGTACAAAATAATAACAAACTAATGATTAGAAATGGTAAGTTTATATCTCAGAAATGACGAAAGCATCAGTAGGAATAAACTCCCACGATTATCATCTCTACATTCCAGACGTAGTGTCATTAGCCTTGTAGCAATTAAAAGCTCGTGTGAGTCCGGTTCGATTAATGTCTTCAAAATGGTTAATTCGAACCCTGAAGGTGGTCCTGTGAGAATTTTCTTGACTAGACCCAAGACTAATTTACGTGCGAGGAGCTTCACCTTCAGAGCTGGGCGCGTGCATTCTAAGTTAACGAAAAGCACACCTATTTGTCTCATGTTCAGCTCAGGCATGGAATCTGCTGAAGGCTATCAAGGTACGGTGCGTCTAGCTCTCTCAAGACTGATCAATAAGTAGGTTATCCGTCGGTTGATTAACACGTTTCGGACCGCGTGACACACATGGAGTGTCATACATTTTTCTCACTGCGCCGTTTCATACGGTCTATTTGGCATCTTATTCATGCTCCGAAGTTATCAGAACACGTTTTAGGCACAGAATACACATATCTCATAGAAAAGTGAAAGAAAGATGAAATTGCTGATTATCGGTTTGAAAAGTAACGAAATCATGCGGAAATCTTCGAACAACGGCGGTCCGGAATGTGTTAATGTTATCGGGTATCAATTTCGATAAGTGTTCATGTTGCAACTTATTTACGAAGTGATGTTGAGATTATTTCACATATGCCTTATGCAAAGGTAACAAACTCACACACATACTCTTCCTTGATTAGGTACTATCTTGAGGTTGCTGAAATTGCGTACAATCACACTACCTGGCATGATATCAATCCATATTCCAGCTGGATTGCCCGCTTACGCGGGTCTCCCTCCTGTAACTCGGTTTGCCGCCGCGCTCCTTTCGATGAGAAACGCGGTTAATGCAAAGCACTCCACTCATATGTGCACTTAATCAACGTTCCTTGACACCATTATCATATGGAAGATAACAGTGTTGAAAATATGTAATAGGCATGGCAGTATATAAGCAGCGTCAATCACGAGTAAATATGAGAGCAATACCCTTCATCAACATCAAATGGGCCCAACTGAAAGAGAGACCGCGCTCGCACGACGGACAAGGTACGTCGTATAAGTTGATAGTTGAGGACCGTCAGCAAGAGGGGTCGCATTTGCCTTTGGGAAAGATTTTTTGGTTGTTGACTTTCCTCCTACTTTTCTGTTTCGAAAAAAAAACTCCGGAACAGTGGTAGGAGGTTGAAAGAATTGAGGGAGGTGGTAGGTAGGATGAGGGAAGATTCACTATTAAAAATTTGGTAGCAGTTTGAAGGTATCAAGGAGGTGAAGATTTCCAACTACTATCACCTGATTTTTTTGGGGTATGCTCGTGCATAAGGCGCACTTTCGCCTTGAATATCGCGAACATTCCTTGCGGAAAAGGTGGCGTTATCAGTTTCATGTTTTTGAATTTCAATGATTATATTACACATATGGCTGGTGTAGTGGAAAATGGCGTCCACCACACGCGTTTTTCGGGGGCCAGTCACAGGATCCGCTCCCGCCCACTATTAGGTCATCCCATTCAAAAGTGCCGAGACATATAGAGGAATGGCAGAAAAGCAAAGGGGATAGAGCAGCGGGCTACTATACCATTTGGAGGCTAGTACCTTTAGCTATGTATCTGTGAAATTTGGCGAACCTACCCACAGAAGAAGTTCTCGAGAAATTGAAAAGAAGCCTGAGTGGTGAAAATCAGCGCCGGATTTTCAAATCAGGCGTCATAAGAGGAAAGTGTTTTTTTCTCTTATCTCATTTTATACTCTGCTCCTTTATTCGCAGAAAGAAAATTAGCTTTTTGTATCCTCACCGATTTGCTAATTCCTTTAATTCTCTTTTGATATTTGCAGATGGAGACCGTTGTGGTGAATGTTGATTTGGAAGGACTTGCGAGCACATTTGATGGGACTGGAGACATCCGATGAAGGCAGTGCTAGCGATGGGAACGAATACGATTTCGAGCATGTGAACGACATCGCTGAAGACGGTTCGCCTGAGGATGAAACTACTGCAAGAGGCTCACTAAGAGGTTCTTGTTTATCTATAATTTTTTTTTACTTTATGCAGTAATGTTCTCAGCATGAGATGTCACTCACAACTGTGAAAACGCACCCAGGCCTTAGATGAAATATGGGTGGTCTCGGACCTCGAGCCGAAACTCACAATCGTCAATTTTGTATGAATGCAGATGAGAAGCCGCCCGAGTTCTACCATGAAGTGGATGATCATCATAGCAAAGGATTCCCACACTGTGGCTTTCAAGCGGCTCTATACAGAGAACAAAATCGTCGCTGTCGGTGTATATTGCCTGTTCCTCGGCAATCAGATCGACAAATGGATGATACCACACAACTACAAGAAGGCCACCGTTGCTCGTCATAGTGCCAGACCCCGAGTAACTGTATTGTAGGGCAGTGCTGGGACACAAACAATACTGAGACCTGGGTTCAATCGCCCCATTCGCCAACATAAAGCCGTTCGATTCCAACTGTTCTGGTCAGTCGAGGGTACTCTCCGACGGCAAACGCTACAACGTTTTGTCATTCGCCGATGGCATCAACACAGCGACTACTCAAAACCGCGTTAACTTAGCAAAGGTCATCGTTGCAGATTAGTAAGCACACCGGAACAGCGAGAAGCACGCAGGAGGCCAGGGAGCGACCGAGACAAACCGAGCCCTTCGGGTGCCGGCTCAGTGCCAACGAACCTAGTTGGCGAGTAAAGGAGCGTGTATCAGGGAGCAATTACCTAGTTCATAGACGAGAGTCACTCCGGCGCCATGAGCAAAACGGACACCCGTGATTAAGAATAGAAAAAGCTACCCTGGCAGGCACAAAACTGGCGCCGTACCCGGGGCGGTACCCGGGAGCGTGGCCAAGTATCCCACCAGGCTCGGGCCGCAATCGCGACCCAGTGCATGCTGACCTTCGATAGCCCACCCTTCCGCCCTGGGAGGGAAGTCATTGCGTGAAGGGTGGGATCTACTTACTCAAAGCCAAAATATTACTTTTCTATCTGTTTTTCTCTTCGTTTTATATGAATAAGATCTTCGGCACTTTTAAATGGGATGACCTAATACAAACAAGCCTTCTAGCCTCTCGGACACGGTAAATTGGTACCAGACTTGTCTGGGAAGATAAGTACACTGACGAGTACATCGGCTGGCACCCGCAAGTCATTGTATAGGCCACATCGCATTCAATAAGCCACTACGATTCTGAATGGAAGTAGAATGCGTGCCGCATCCCACAAAGGGATTGATCAACGGCGAAGACTTTATCCTTTCATACACTCTTTACACCTGAGACGGAGTAGGCGTGGCTTTTGAGCTGTAGGACGGGTTTCTCGTGGGATACTTCAATTTGAAACAACTGCTATCTTGTTCTGTGTTAGATGTAGACATGACGACTGCTCCAAAATGACAATATCTCACGAAAACCTGGGCCGCCGCCATTTTAAAATCAAGTACGCAGCCACGCCTACCCGATCTCAGGGATTTCGAGTATACCTATGATTTGGTGTAGTTCTATTATAATTGGCTTCATCGATTACCAACATATTGAATAGTCGTTAGGAGAACAATGGCTTTCTCGAAACTTGATTGGCAAAGCATTGTTAATATCGTGCGTAAGGAGGAAGTGGTGTGAGCCTGCCTCCACGGGCGCTCAAGCTCTCACCTACGTTATTCGAGCTTTCTATCCCGGGTACGGTAAATTGCCACCATACTTGCCTCTGAGAATGGATACATCGGCTGGCCCCACACTCTTTGTATAGGCCATATCACATTCAATAGGCCATCACGATTCTGAAGAGTATGTGTGTAGAGTATGTGCCACAGCAAAAAAAGAGGATTGATAGATGTCAAAAGCTTCTCGAGCTTTAGGTTTTCTATAAATACGTAGTACCACGTCGTTATAAGTTTTGATGAAATAGTCGAAAAATAATACTGGATAGCAAATTCAGAAAATTAATCAGGAGCATAGAGCATGCAAAAAAAGGTGAAACTGCTGCTGCTGTGATCAGGTAATTTTATGTGCGCTTCTGTAAGCTGGCAAATAAATGCCTCGTATACCCCAGAAATGAGGTATACATTGCTGAAATTATTTGTTGTTAGTAATACGAAGCTAATAGTTTCGGTACTAGATATTAGGTTATCCGGAAAGTTTTGTGAAAATTTCACACTTTTAGTTTGAAGAAGTGTAGCAAGCGAATGCCCCAGCACAGAGTCGCATATCAAGAACTATGAAAAAGAGAAATGTTTGTTGATCATTCCTAATGCTGGTTGGTAATACAGTGCGTAACAAAAGTATGTGGACACCTCAAATTTTTGTCCTGCAAAATTGCCTTTGAATTTTGCGATATGAGACCTTTTGAATTCCTCATAAGCGAAAACATAGGAATACACTACTTCTGAGCACTTTGTGAACTACTGTACAATTATTTATTGTTTTGAAAAAGTTTCTTAATAACAAAAGTATGTGGACACTTAACAAAAACAAATGTATCGTGGGAAATAGAAGTTGGTTTTTCCTCCAGCGTTCACTGTTACTTCAAACATTCTGTCTGGCATGCTGTGGACAAGATTTGTCATGGTGTCTTCGTCGATTTCCTCCCATGCAGCAACTACCGCCTCCTTCAAGTCTCGCACGCTGTTGTACTGCCGACTGTTAGATTCGTCGAACCATGATCCCCCACAGGATTTCGGTTGGGTTGCAGTCAGGAGAACACGCCGGCCATTCCCACTTTCAATCCTATCATTTGCGTTGCGAGCCATTTTCTAATAGAAAATTTGAAACATGCAGCGGCAGGCGTTGTCCGTGCTGCATCGACATGTGTCCTGCTCTGCACCGCCGTTCAGTAGACAAAGGCGAGAGGTTTAGACCAAGCACTCCTGTGTATTCCTTGACTGTTCATACAAGCACATGGAATGCAAGCTCCGAACTTCTCTCTGCTTGCCAACAACCACCCGTGGCCCTAAAGAGGGCGCCTCCGAAATTCCGCTCTCGAGACACCAAACGGAATCGCTACAAAGGTCTTTCCAGGAATGTTGATATCCATCTGGACCGTCGAGATTGACTTCTTCTTCTCAGTGAAGATAATCTAAGAAAGAAATACGCATAAGATGATTGTCTTTCATGAGTTTATCCAAATTTTCTCATGAGACTGGCCTTACTCCGCGGCACGACGTTCGCCATGTTTGCGCGCGCAAACCCGTTCAGTCTTGCCAGCTGTTAGCCGTGGGCAGTCAGGAGGCAGAAGCTGTCTTCATGGGCTCGTCGATCAATGTGCTCGACCTATGATCGAATGAGCAGCGCATAAGCTCTGTCATTTTTGAGATCGCTAGATTCATCGCAGTCATGGATCTGTGCCACAAGGACACAAAGCGGGACATTCCGAGGCCATTCCTGCTGATGTCTTTTGACGTGCACAAAGAGCGGTGGTGACCTCGAGACAGGCACTGAGTGGTAGCCATCAGGATTCTGGAGGTATATACCAATGCACGTCGCAGAAAGTCTAAGCTTTCTTGCAGTTTCTCTATTCGAGTGTCCTGCAGCACTGAAAGCTCGTATCCTAGCTTCTTCGTCTTCGTAGAGACGACTACCACGACGAGGCATGAGTACAGGTTAAATGGGACTAGGCTCCAGATCTGCATTTCGCATACGAAATGGATTACAGATCGGGGCCAAACTTTGTGAAATCGCCTCAGGTGCCACATAACTTTTGTTCTTAAGAAAGTTTTTCAAACAATAAATACATTGTACAGCCCATTTACAAACTCTCAAAAGTAGTGTATATTCCTATGTTTTCGCTCATGAGGAATTCAACAATGAAGGTCTTATATCGCGAAATTCAAAGGCAATTTTGCAGAACAAAAATTTGAGGTGTCCACATACTGTTACGCACCTGTATTATCCACTGCTGTATGAGTTGCCACTACCTCGAAAATGTACGAGAGCGCCACGAACTCCCGACCGCCTTCGATACTTCAATCGATATCGCTTCTGAGCTGCTCAGTCCGTCAATTAACGGAGTGAGGCAGCTACTCAGCTGGGGTGGAGAAAAAACGCTGCAAAATTAATCGTGGTAGTAAAATCGGTTCCTTTGTTGAATTTAGTTTCCCATGTGTGCGGTACGCGCCCTTAATTCACAGCACTCCCTTTCAATCCTACAGTCCCACGCAAAATAATCCTGCCCAAAATCAGGGAAATGGGATGAACAATGTTTATTATAACTATGAATTCCTATCTCTTATTTTTGCTGATAAATGTTGAGTAAGTTGATTGACATTTCTCAGAACTTCCCGGACTTCCCGGCAGGGCACAGCATTCGGGGATTTTGGTCGAGCTTTTACGACCCCCCCCCCTTTTTTTTCAGGGGCTGGTACGACCCCCCCCCTCCGCTCGATGACTTTCATGAATGACACTGGATTGGCTGACTGTGGTTGTGGTTTATACTCGGCGAAAAAGTTGAAAGTTGTCGAGCGGGGGGGGTATGTAGTAAGCATGCGACGTACATCGTACGGGCGTACATAGTACCTATAACACAGAAAATTCATAAAACTCATGAAGTGAACCACGTAACTCCTAGACAGAAATACGACCCCCCCCCCCCCTCTCCCAACAACGACCAAATACGACCCCCCCCCTCCAAAACGTCCGCAAAGCGAGAAAAATCAACTATAAAAATAAATTTTTCCCAGCCCAAATACGACCCCCCCCTTTTGGCGGCCTCATACGACCCCCCCCCATAGGGAATCCCCATCGAACGCTGTGCCCTGCTTCCCGGATAGTAACATTCCTAGTTTGATGATTGCTCGAATTGTTATTTCTCGACTAACCAAGAGACTAAAGGTGGTCCATTGTTCAAGCATATGAAACTGGTCTCTTTAGTTGCCTTAGAATGTACTAGAAACATAATGATCCCTCATTTTTAGCAGTTTTCGACTGACCTAACAACGACAGTTTCCACTATTCGATTTTCGAAAGCATCCGCCGGAACCAACGGAAAAAGGTTTACTGTACAAATACAAGCAATGGGAGGATGATTCCCTGGAAATTCCATGAACAGTCAGCAGTCAGTGAAGCAAGCTGAGAATCATTTACTCAACATTAAACGGTAATAATCGAATCATATGACACTGTTTTGACATATTGTTGACGATGAATGAACTAAACTCGTATATGTCTGTCTCGACGACGCTGAAAGCAAAGTACTCCAAGACGAAGTTTTGCCAAGTAGCCATAATAGAGCTTTCTGTCTAGTTGGACCCGATTATAACATTAGCACCAAACATTAGAAGGCACTAAATAGTCCTATTATGATCAGTGATAATTCGAGAAATGATCGCTTCGAGTTCCCTTGGGGCATGTGCTATCACCCTTAATTACCTAAATGTTAAATAATACGAATGCGAGAGGGACCAGTTGCCGGAGGATCGATATATTGGTATATAGAGTCCCTTATGAAATCAGAGTCGGCAAGTGGGAAGGGGTGTGATAACATACACGCCGGGAGACGGGCAAGAGAATCGTAAACTGCCGCCCCGTCGCGCGCGGCAATGGCGCGAAGTTTTCTCAATTTGCACTACCCTTCCGATTGAAGCATCGGATTTCACCTAGACAAGGACATGATGAACACTTATGTCTATTTTTGGTCATACATTGTCTATTCTCGACCAATACCACCTAAAATCGTCGTCATTAGCGGGCGCGACGTCGCACGCGACGCCCATGGCGCGGCGAATTACGATTCTCTTGCTACATACCCCTGTACACCCATGCATAATTCTTTTTATAACCTATGCAAATAAAGTGAGAACAAATCAGAAGATAAGAGGAACAGAAGGAAGAAGAGATAACACCGTCGTTCCATGTATATAGTAAGGAAAATGGGAACAAAATGTGCAGACTAGTAGCCAATCAACAGATTCGCGATGTTGGACTCGGTAGGTCGAGACTGTATTCTGGAGTAGAATCGGGCGTCAACAGTGGCTTCATCTCAACTGTGGATGAGGAGACGAATACTGCCTGAAGAACAATGAGGAATACGATCTCAGCATCACCTTTTACCATAACTGACCTCATGAATAGCCCAACCTAGCCGACATGATCGTCGATCTCGTGACCGCTGGTACATTCAGTGTGAGCGGCACGATGAACTTGGAGCGTTCGCGACTGACAGAATCCCTTACCACAAACGTCGCACTTGAACGGTTTGTCCTTGGAATGGATGAATCTGAAAGGGAGTCCATTACTTACCACAACTTTTCCCCCTCCTAAATCGCTCACTTATGATCTCGCAGATGATCTTGACGTCGAAATGCTTTACCGCAGATGTCACAGGAATACGGCCGTTCATCAGTATGGGTTCTGAATTTGACGAGTATATCCCGAAAATGACGTCATTTGTGTGTTACCTTACCTCTCATGAATTAGAAGATTGTAAGACTTAGTGAAATGTCGATTGCAATATTTGCAAATGAATTCCTTCTTGGGACGATTCATCTTTCCAGTGGAACGACCTCTTCCAGGAAGCAGGAACCTGAACAATACATTTTTAGAAGTCGCCACATGCAGGATTACTTCAGAAGAAACTGAGTAAAGGAATGACCACGGTGGCCGACTGTATGGAGACGTGGCGACCGAGAATGGTCGTGTCGGCGTCGTTTCGATCTGAACAGGTGACTTCTATTATTGATTGAATTCAGAAGATCTATTCATTGTATTCAAGATCTTCCTCTCGATAGTTTACCTTTGTTTTCTCACGTTCTTCAAATTCGATGGACTCGGCCAAATGGGTGAAATCGAATTTCTTTTTCTCTGATGATGATTCCTTCGACGTTCCTTCGGAGGATTCCGGCGAGCAGTAGACTTTCATACGGGCATTTATGTTCTTTAAAAATAATTGTTAGAGGCTCAAGTTGACAGCCAAGAGAAGTAACATCTAAGGTGCTGTTTTTAAGGCGACTATTGATCGATGTGAAATCGATCTAAAGGAGATAGGATTAGAATTCCATAATTAATGACTTCGGTAAGACGACTGTATGCAAGTCCTTAGCTTCAAACGAATCACTACCCTATTAAAATGCGAAAGTGAAAGATTAGCCGGGTTAGGTAAGAGACTCAGAAACAACAAGTAGTGAAGGGTAGACCAGAAATGAAGTTAACCTGCATATTGATGGTGTAGAGCATCTGGTAGAGTGGTTGTTGATAAAGTTGCCAATAGCGCAGAAATTCGTCGTTCGATGGCTGAGGGAAGATCGAATGCTCTCGCAATGGTGTGAAATTTGGTAGCATCTGTAAAGGCGAAAGATGAGACCGTGACGACTTCCACAGGACGATTGGTTTTACCGAATATGGTAGCCACACACGGCCACATCGTACGATATCGTCATCTGTACGTAAAATTAAACGATAACAGAAAAACCGATGTGGGAAATTAGTGCCCCACTAACACCCTGTAGAGGAGGAATAGTGAAAACAAAGCACTGAAGAACAAATAAATAGGCATGAGATTAAGTAACTCGCGGAAGTATGGAGTCACGTCCTCAAACATCAATCACGGCTCAAATCGACTGAAGTACTGTATAGGGAAACAGGTCACGATTTCAAGTACCAATTAATTTTAGCAGATAGAGCATATAGTAGAAGATGATCACAGATATGTCTCAAATATGGTAATTAGCGAATGTGTGCGAATTGACTACAAGAGCAAATCTACCAAAAGGAGCACCAGCTGTCACGAATGAGCCCAGGACTTTAAGGGTTCGTCAAAGTTCCCAAATCAAGCTGGACAGTAATCGGAATAGGTGTTAGCCTTTGACGTGACGAGAAAGAGAAAGAGTGTCGGTAAATTGTCCACACTGAACCGAAGGTTTAGTTGCATCTGTATGTCAGTCAGTGTGTGTATTTGTGAAAAACGAAAGCACTCATACAAAACAATCCGTGAAAGCTGCGGTGAAAGACCGAGCTCTTCAACTCATCGAGTCTGTAGGACCAAGTGGTGTGCTGTGATGACACACCGAAATAAGGAAACCACGTCGTCGCCGTGTGAAGACGGACCCATCATCTCGACCATAAAAGCCGAGTTCGATTTTATTATACGCGGCATGCTTTGAGTTTTTGATAAGAAACACTTGAAAACGGTATGAGATCGTTAAAGGTTTTTGCGAGCTTCTGTTATGGTGAAGGTGTACCGTCAACAGCTCTATCTTTGAACGACACGAGTACGTTCAGCAATGGTCTGCGACGAAAACGATGTGTAATGGTAACGAGAATACCAACTGATATGAGTGGACATGAACAGAACTGAGAATGAATGAATATAAATGAAAGCAGCTTGAAATTCAAAATCGATTGGCGGGCTGAGTCAGCTACCGCAACAGAGGTCAAAGCTTTGAAGAAGGCGAAGAAGCCGATCAAAAGAGTAACAACCCTGATTAGGCCCTATCAAGACTCCATAGACTGAATGCGCTGCAACGAGAAATGACACTCCAGCAGCCAAGTGAAATACCGCCGCTACCCACTGGTCGCCACATCACACTCCAACTACGTTCACCGTTGAAGCATGGATGTATGCAGCGTTAAGGGCATTTATCTATGCGTGTGAGTGTGTTTAGTGCGGAGCGCTGTGTGTGTGCCGCCGCCGCCGCTGCCTAGGAGGCTGTTCCCGCCCACTTCAAACGGAATACTGTAGCCGTCACACTACTGGTGAAATAGTCAGTAGGTGGCGACATCGACTAACATTTGGAGAAAGTTTGAGTCGGAAGAAACAGATGATAATATTATGAGGGGCTATAAGGAGGTCTGCTTCTAGGTACTGGCTGAGCTTATCGCTGCACACCAGGTCAAAATTGAACCGACAGAATTAGTGCGATCAATTGGAATGGACACTCGTTCCCTGAATATTTCACGAAAAATAGATGCCGACTGCCAAGTACATTCCGTCAAGGTGATACTGCCCAGATTGTATTTCGAGGTTCCGTTTCACTAGAGGTATGAAGCAGCAGGCAGAGGATTGTGACGGGCCATACGTGAGGCACTCAGTCCATTCAAAATCTTTGAATAAGGGTGTCAACGCTTCCCAGTAATAGAGTAGCCGTAGAGAGGCAGAGTCATTTTGTGCTCCGGTTTGATAAGAACAGGATAGGCAGCGCTTGGGAGGAGAACCACGCAGCTGATTAGCGGATTAAGTAAAGGGCGTCCACTTTACACGTTTGTCGACAACTAACGCTGCCTCTCTTCCAACCAACAAGGTGACCACAAAAGGCTTCAACAACTGCGTTTATTTTCAAAAGATGTCCATCTTCGAATATCCCATAGGCTCACTTATCATGGGAGGAGCGCTAGTTGTTGCGCAATTCAAGTCTCGTCACGTGGCTAGTATTGCAAATATTGTATAAGTTCTGCGTAAAATGGGGCTGTAAAGCAGTGCGAACATAAACTTAGAAGGAACCCGGATTGGATGACAAAAGCCTCACGGGACAATGGTTCCCGGCAACTCAAAAGGAGAGGTGTGTTGCACCCTTCCTTGTAGAAACGGTGGAATGGTTGGTGATATATCACCGGAGAAATGATGAAAGAAACTGAGACTGACCTTTGGAGAGCTGCGCAAATGAAATGAGCAAGAAATGGTCGGGTTAGAGCTCACAGATTTTCGTTAAGCACGTGATCACCAACTCTGTTAAGGTATGCTGTTGTTTCGGATATAGCATAGGCTGGACATTGGTATAACTGAGTTTCCAAAAAAATATCCCCATAGGGGTCCATTTGTGGTTACGGGGCTAATGAGTCGAGTATTTTTCAGCCTGGGGAGCTCAAATGTGAAGATCACCAAAAACGCTTTGTTACACCAATCAATCAATTTCGTATGTTGGGAAAAAAAGTCTTAATATCTGAACATCACCGGCCCTCCTAAAAAAAGGTGAAGTTCGCTCAAATTCTCGAATTCGCGAAAGGGAATTAAGATTACTAACGCATCTTACTCTTTACTACACTTATTTTCACCAGTCCTACAGTATACCTTGCCGTTCCATCACATGAAACCTGTTGCCCGATGACACCTGCCTAAAGATTGCTTTATCAATTTAAGCTTGGCTCATCCGATAAGGTGACACTTTGCACCTCGCCTTGGTTGTGTTTAGAGGGGCACATAAGTGAGCAGGCTGTTCACTTATGTCGTATGTTTTGTGGTAATTGAAGCCCAGTGCGGAGAAAGATTTGTGAACAGAAATCCGGCCATTTGGTATCACTTCGCTCTGAGCACAAATGATCCGCTAGATGTTGGTGTCTTTCGGTATATGCTCATTCGCCACTCTTGTCTGGACTTTTACCTAAAATTCCAATGAATCTTTGCCTTGGCTTGGAATCAGCTGCAACAACGAGGGCCTCATCAAGGTGTTCTCGACGGTTCCCCTTTCCTTACGGCCTTTTTCTTCCCGATTAAGGCAGCTAGCATGTACAGACACAATTGTTCTTCAACCCCGCTACGTATAACGTACAATCGCGAAATGTGCCTTTGAGAAGGATTCGGGGCAAATGCCGAACTTTAATGTAAGAAGTGACTGAGTACTAGTTGCATTATTTCATTGGTTGAAATAGAGGAAACATGGAGAAGGCCGAGATATCCTTAATTTTAATTCGATGGCGGGCAACGAATGATTCTGCTGGTCACCCACCTGCAGATTCTCGAAAGTACGGCTGCCTTCAAAGTCGATGAACCACTCAAAAAGCGTCGAACTTAAGAATTATCAAAAGTGTGGGGCAATACCATGGAAGACGTTGAGAGGTCATGAGGAAATGCTGACGCGGGATCATCAAGCATGAAGCCGTGCGGTAGAATTTGCACTGCGGATGTCGGCACGGGGCGGCGAGCCCCTAATGCTTTGGCGCTCATGGCACACAAGTGACAGCAGTGGAAAATAAATATACGTGTTGGTACGTCTCTAGTCTAAGAAGATTTCTCAATATCAGCATGACTACCAGACAGTTCGAGAAGGATTTTCGCCTTCAGGTTGGGGAGATGTCTGACGTTGTGTGAATTAATAAGTGTACAAGAGGTATCAAGAAGCAAGTATTAGCAGAATGTCCAGGACAACTTGTCATAAGCATGCAAAAACGTTGTGGAAAACAAGAAATACTGGGAGAGGACATGTGGCTCTGAGCAACAAATTTACAGTTGTCAAGGGACAGACCATTGCGAAAACTAAGACGTAAACACCTAAACTGGTTAAAAATGAGAATGAATAGTTGTGCTTTCTAACGCTCTAGGAACTTCACCGCGAATATTTGGCCTAATGAACAGGGTTTAAATTCGACCGTGCTATACACGTAAATTAGATGGTACGCATTTACGCAATGAAGTACTGTAACCTTGGCTGCTAATTATTTCGTGATGGGATATACACCGAAGTGACTGTTACGCTGACAACGGACCTTCAGCTCGAAAGTCGCTGTCTGATTTTGCACATTTCCACATTAATAAACAGTCGAGCCGTTCAGGGAATGGAGAGGAGGAGATCGAGGTTACACTGTCCCCTCACCGCACCGAAATACCCGTATATCTGTTCCTACCGAAATGCGATTACAGTTGTTCTAGATTGCTTGCCATCGATTCAAACGAACCCCGAGAAATCGCCGATGAAGCAGAATGCTGAAGAAACAACTACAATAAGAGCACAGCTCGTCTAAATGAAGGAATTGGGTTCCCAGCCAGCGCATATGTGGAGTTGAATAGGAAAAGTAAACACTGATACCAAGGCGGCACGAGACGGAGAGATTGTGGAATATAGCGATCTTCTAGGGGTTGTTGTGTGGATACCAGCATGCGATCATTAACAGATGCCAAGATCAAAAGCTGCGCACACAGGCTGAGTGGCGCGAGTTTATTTCGGCGTCCGTTCACAGTGTCCGTCTCGAGTGCTATCAATGGCTGGAATCGTCCACTCTCACACACACTGCGAACACCGTAAAAGTCACAAGGTGTCGAAACTTCTGCTATTAATAAGCGAAGGCCACTTTAACAAACTGAATCCTGCCTTGGTGCATCAGCAAGGTAGAGTTCTCCCTCTATCGTATATAATCTCCAACCCTAACGGCTTCATGGTCGGTTCAATGAATATTAAGCTTTAAGAGTTAGAAAGCTGGCGCATCTCGCCGTGTGCCATGCCATCTACTATGCACCATATGTAGATTCCCAACACAGTGTATTCCTAGGGCCTGCACGTCAGAGTGGCCATTTTCCTTGCCAATTACCAGTCTACTTCCAGCTGAGATACGACCCACCTATATGTTAGCTTGCATGATTTGTCTCCGCTCATTATTACTACAGCGTGCCCGCTGGCGCACACTTGTCGTAGCCATCGTTCAGACGGGACCCTACAAAGCTAACCACCAACAGCATACCCTCACACTATACCTTTGACCCCAGTTAGCTATGTCCGTAACACTAAACCTTCCTTATTTGGTAAGTAGTGTGAGTGCTATACATTGTTGAAGGAGAACGCCCCAACGCTCCTTAACAGCCCTTAGAAGCTGTTATCCTTTTCTGTCGCTGCATCAAATTAATGAGCGTCCCATCTTTCCTGCATATCTTGGAACCACGTCGAAACCACTTGCTGGGCACCACCGCTGGTGATTTCGCATGACTCTTCCATTTCTAAAACGGCCTTATTTATCGATTTAGCAAATGTTATATATTCCCGTGGAGACAGAAATACAGGTCCTCCATCACTTGCGGGACTCGGTGGCGTGTGTCAGCCGTAAGACCGTGTGCACACATGTTTCTTCAGCCTTTTTTGTTGAAACGCGTCATGCGCACAAAAATAACTGGTGAGAAAGACCGATAATACGAATGATATAATACAGTAATGTCACTTCCCCGCTTCACAACTGGTGCAGAACGACTTTGGCACCGCGCCAAACGCAGACAACTGTATATATTAGGTTGTCCCAAAAGTTCGTGGACATTTTCGAACATTTTTTCGAATTAAGTTATATTCCAGTGTGAAGCAATTTTGATCAACTATATATATGTCACCTTCATTGGCAACTTGTTACTAATCACTACGCAATGTGTGGTTGCCCTGCTTCCAGAAAGCCTCTTGGTTCTGTGCCTAGAAAGCCAGCTGGGTCATATTTTGAGGTACTATCAAAAATCGTATTTTTCTCCAGAAGATGGCCGCTGTGGGATTAGGTTAGATGGCGCAATCACGCCGAAGACAAGAAGGGCTGAAGTGGTGGAATTCCCCAGCTAAGCTTCGGGATCTCGAGCAGTGTCGTTTTCCAAATGTGTGACCCTGAGCTGTGGTGGAGTAGGCAAACATTGCTCGGTTTTGGACCAAATGGTCAGCGATATTTTTACCCACCCCCCCCCCTTTGCAAATGATTACAATAAGGCTCGTAGGTTACCACAGCGCTGAGAGGAAGAAATTGCTTATGGGAAGGGAGAAAGAAACCTCACCACATACACGTCTCACCGCCCTACTGGATTGAAGGGATTGCGCGATCGGTTCTGCCCTTTCTGAGATCTATCCGCTGGCGCTCCCGGGAGTGATTCATCTTGAGGCACCCACTCCATATCCAGTTACAGTGCTGTTCAACCAGTCCGTACAGCGGAAGCTGGAAGAAAAGTTGTAGACAGTACCCACATGTGCTCCCCTTGGAGTGCTGGTCAATTCATGAGAAAAATTTTGACCGAACTTCAGAACTTTTCTAAGGAAGCTTCTTTTTATTAGATTGCAGGCCTTTTTGGAAGTTTGAGCTCATCGCACTCGCTGAAGCATCTCGCAGTTGTTTCTTATGTTCAATTGAACTGGGTCATTAATTGCTACACGACTAAGATGATTCGATCGTTAATTCTACTGTGATTTATGACTTTTTTGCTGTCCGGTGATCGTAATTCTTTAGCTCAGGACGGCTTCCGCGTGTGCCCTTTCCGGATCCGGTGGGCATTTCGTTTGATTCGAAAATCACCCTCGATCCGTGAATCCGCGGTGCTAGGGGCTTGCACAGCAAATTTTCCAGGAACTTCACCGTCATATTACGATTGAGAAGGTTACTGACGATGGCGGCGTTCCCAAACAAATATGATCAAAAAGATTATGGTATATTTGTGGTAGCTTTATGATTGACTGAACATTATAAAACAGAGAGCGTGAGCTTCCAACAATCGAACGGGATATTTCTTCATTTGTAGGCAGAATTGGGGAAAATGTAAGAAAGGACTAAGATGTCTAGAAGGTTCTGGTGAGTTGAAAGGCGGCAACTTAGTTGCCCGAATAGCTTCTGTTCGTCTGAACGAGTAATGTATGACTCAATATAACAGTACCTAGACGAGTAATCAGCCGGAGAGGCAGTCACACGAGATCGATTTGAATACGAACAACCGCCATAAAAGCGTATAAAGGGTATGTGATTTGTTTAGTATTACCGTAATTAATCGCGCCCCGTTTATGATCACGATGACCCCGCAACCGCGTGCAGGTGAAGCATTTTCGTTTAGGAGTTCCTGAGTGCAGATTGAGGTCATCGATTCCACTAAGTAGGGCTCTGCTGTGAGTTTAGGACTATTTCCCTTCTTAATAGTTCTGATTATCCATAAACCAGGACACGTGGAAGTCATGTCGGATCCATAGTCAGTGCAGCATGGATTTATTTATTTATTTACTTATCACATCCGATGAACATAACAACTTGATATAAGCAAGAGACACAATAAAACGGGATGGGGATGTTGCTGTCTTCTATCCTTTACAGGCACTTCAAGCCGGTCCTGAGAAAAGCATTGCAGATGGGGGAACTCAACAAGAGGTGACCACTTCGTATACAACAAAAGGGTAAGATTGATTAATTATTAGGTAGGAATATGAGTTTCGGTAGTCTTTTTTGGGCTCTTTCCTGAGAGATTCCATAAAATTCTAGAAATTCCCAATCAACACATTTATAAAAACATTAGTAGTGCACTTAGGCGCATTTCAATTCTGAAGTTTTATCGCCTTATGATGGAGAACATTGTTCTTAACCGAAGACATGTTGGGATCTTATTTCTTCACAAACATCTTGAAGTGCCATGCAATTGATGATGTTAGGAGCACATGCACCGTTCAGGGAGAGAAAGGTCTCCCACCTAACGCAGTATATATCAGTGGGGTATCAACCCATTACTTTATACAAAAAAGGCTGTAACTTAAACGGTCCTGCTCACGTTGCGCTACATAGCATGCCGATCATGGCGAAACATCCTGGACAGGATCGAGAACGCGAAGTAAAGCCTCCACGAAGATCCGCGGCGACATGATTATTTTAATAGGATGTTTTCCTTCGCTATTCAACAGTTCTAGGTATAGAATTAGGAGTGAAAAGTGGGTTTGATAAAAGGATAAAAAAGTTTAAGTCTTCGCCGTTGATCAATCCCTTTGTGGGATGCGGCACGCATTCTACTTCCATTCAGAATCGTAGTGGCTTATTGAATGCGATGTGGCCTATACAATGACTTGCGGTGGCCAGCCGATGTACAAGTCAGTGTTTTATCCTCCCAGACGAATCTGGTACCAATTTACCGTCCCCGGAGGGTAGAAGGCTTGGTTGGCCTGGGCGGGAGTCGACCCGGGATTGAACCCGGCGCCGCGCGAGTGGTAAGCGCGCCACTTGTCACTACACCACCTCCGCCTCCTCGAAGAACATACAACTTGAAAATGTATTCTCGAGTACTGTAAAGTGAAAACTTATGAGTTCAAGACCAAGACTTCTACCCTCCGCCGACGTGTGTTTGATGTTTTAGTTAAGTACTGTCTTCCTTGCGATCAAAATTTCGAGTTCCACATACTGGATCATTCTGTAAAGTACTGTAGATATGCTCAGCGGTTTTGGTGCAGTTCTGTAAGCACCTAGATTCCGCCGAATTTCGGGTTTTATTTTCACGCCACATCTTCAATTTTTAAAAAAGTTGGACTCCGTCAGAGCCATAGGGTGAAAGAGAGTAGTGAGTTAGGCAGTGAAGATGGTTCCCTGGAACTTTAAGTTGTAATTTGTTCTGCCAAAGAGGTTGGTAGGTGGAAGACTTTATTATAAATGGCCTGACGTTTTGACAGAACTTTATAATAAAGTCTTCCAGCTACTAACCTCTTTGGCAGAACAAATTGCAACTTAAAGTTCACGATAATCCTGAGGTTTTATGAATCGATCTGCCGTCTTTATTCGAGAAGTTGGGTGTTAATCTTGAAATGTTCGTTGATGACTTGAAGCTTTATTGCTCAGTTAGTTGGGCTTCCTCTTGGTTCAGAATTGAATTTTGAGGATCACTTGAACAATGTAGTAAGTAAGGCGGAACAGAGAGTGTTTTTGCTACTTCAGATCATTCAAGTCTAAGGATCCCGCATTGCTCATGAACGCCTATAAAATTTATGTGCGTTCAATTCTCGAGTACGGCACAAGTATAATATAGTATAAGTACCTACTCTCCAAAAAAAAAAGAAATTTATTAGCATATTGATACAGAATGGCTTCACTAGGAAACTATTCATCAGGATCTTGGGATTCACATATGCGAGCATTACCCGGGGTTTAATTAGATACAAAATCCTTAACTTAGGCCCTCTTCAGTAAAAATGAGAAGGAACGACATCCTCATGGCATCAGTACATCCTCATGACATTAATATTCTAAATAAGCGAGTTGAGTTGAGCTCCAACTCCTTCTTTGAGTTGGTTCCGTCGAGAACTAGAGGAGAACGATTTAAACTTTCATTTCGGCAACCTCGTTCTCTGTTAGGGCGAAAATTCTTCACGTTTCGTGCAGGAACGGAGTATGTAAGGATGAGCAAGAGTATTCCAATACCGGTTACTTTCAATGAGTTTAGAAAATCTTTGTTCCGTTACCTGCACAGGGGTTGATTGCGTTTTCTAGTGGCTCAAATTTTATTTTATTCTTTGTTTGCTCGTTGTTCGTTTCATGATTTTTGTTGTTGTTCAGTTTACATGTTGCAAAACATGTAATAAAGTTGAAGTCAAAATTAAAGAGAACCTGGACTCTATTGTTGCCTAGGTCTGGAAAAGAAGGACTTCCGATGTGGGTGCCCCACTGCTTTATGCAAAAAGGTGGTTTTCGCATTTTGGGTGGAGTGGTAGTTTACAGTCCTCATCATTGCGGACCGGTGGGCGTGTCAGTGCGGCTGCGTTTGGCGCGGTGCCAAAGTCGTTCTGCACCAGTTGTTGAAGCGGGCAAGTGACATTACTGTATTATATCCTTCGTATTACTCGTTTTCTACCACTTTTTGTCGCATACGCGTTTCAACAAAAAGGCTGAGAACGGCTTCAACAGTGTGCACACTCATACTGGCTGACACGCCCCACCGGTCCGCAATGATGAGGACTGTACCTAGCTAAGAGATGAACTTGATCAACATCAGTGAGGAAGACTCAGAAGAGTAGCGTCTGGTGTCTAGTTTCCCCTTCGGCATTCCTTGAATGTATTCGAGACAGTGAGACATTGGCCTCGGTGTTATTTTAATCAATCAATGACCATTATTGTTCGTTGTTTTGACCATTGTCCTCGGCACAAACCGCGTTTTACACATGGTAACCGAAGGAGGAGGCAGTCTGTATCTGAATTCGGAGGCAAAACTGTAAGCAACATGAGGCGGAACAAGGTAATACTGGGAGTCAGCACGTATATGTTGCAAATTCCATTTCAACAGGCTCGTCCCCGCTATTCTTCGATACACTTACTCTTCTATACACATTATCAAAACCATCGTGAAACCACAATTGCAGAAATCTAGTCACCGCCCACCCTTGCCCTATCGTGGCTATTTCGTTATCATCGGCGTGCAGTGCGGCGCAGTGTGTGCAGAACTTTTAAGTTGCCGCCTTTTTTGGACACGGTAGTGGTTTGATACTCTACTGAAGTTACCGTTCCGTCCACCTTACGACGACTGTAATATTGATTGGCATGATCGCATCGGGCGACCAGCAAAGGTTGATGACGCGTTCTCTGAAGGATTTTAAGAATCTCGATGGACCAGGCAATTTGGAAATTTGAAAGCATGTTGAACATAACTATCAACCCGTTGCTTAACACCTAAATCGTGCTGATAATGTCGCGAAACTCGCAGCTGAGATATCTCATGGACTTGCCATTCACCAGTCAAGTTCCTTAGCGGGTGTGTTTATGCAACTTTTGGTTTCATATGGACCTTTAGAGAGCTGGAAATACCGCTACCGGATAGGAGCGGCGGGTGCTTCATGTCAATCAACACACAAACGCCACTGGCTTTACATAATCCTTCAGCGCCGTAAAACCTTATCCTTACCCTATCATAAAGAACATGATAAGCGGTTTGTGGATTTTTCAAGGAACAGACTGGGAACTTTTGCCGATCGGTTTACAGGATACAGCATGGTGATGTGTGAAACGGCGGCCGCCTTATGATTCTATGGCAAATTAGCGGTGGAGCAGATCTGTCAGCCGGGTGGAAATGCTAGGGCTTCTCTGGGATGATAGCTTCCTTAGGTGTGGGGCTTTTGAGAAAGCGGCATGTTGAAGCAATGTCTCTACTGTTGCGTTTCCTACCTACTCGTAATCTGAATCTTCTCCCGTTCATGTATTTCGGAGCTTTTGCAAAACTGACGATGCCATTAGAACGCTCAGGATTTCCCTTTCAGAAATTTTTGTCCATGCGAGCAGATGTTTGTTTAGGGTTTGGAAAGGTCGATACGCACGAATCTGTTTGAGATGTATTATTTAGTCATCTACGTACTTACGAGTTCATGCTAACTATTGATATTGCTAATCAATTGTTTTAATATTTTGTAGTCTTCCTTACATTCGGGTCCTCTGCAGCTTTCCGTCCGCTCCATCAAACTTAGCGATGACACTTTTGTGCTGTTTGGTGCTCACCGACCCTGCGTTTACGACCCCTCCCCTCCCCAGCGGCCAAGTATGACCCCCCCCCCCTCCCTCTGATAGATTTCGCACAACGATGCTGTAGCCTGTCAATTTCACCCTCCATGATGACTAGGGTGCTCAGTTGGATAGGGTCATGGAACAACTCCGAGGGAATAAGGCAGAGTTCTGCCACTTCCAGCCCATGCCAGAGCACATGTGCCAATCAAAGACAGTACCCCATTCATATGTCATCATCATTATCATTCATATATCATGGATAGTTGCAGTTCAGTTATGAACCAGTATCTGATAAGTGACTCCCCACAAAAGAGAAAAAACAAAAAATATCCGCGAACACTGTAAACAAAATCCCACGAACGCTGTAAACAAAATCCCTCCTTGACAGTCACAACGCCCTGCGGTGACTGTGCAACTCCTGGCTCGTTCGCCTTTGCATCGCCTAGTATTGAATATCGTCCAGTACAAAAAAAAACGAAAACGAATTCAGCAAAAACGCTGAAGTAGAAATAAACGTTCGAGAACTCTGCGCAGGAAGTTAGGATCACAGAAAGTAGTGCACATCCTTTGCACCAACCATTTGCTTCACTGGTAATTTGAGATAGTCTTACCTTGCCACATGGACTGTTGACTGTATTGCTCCCAGTGAAGGAAATGTATCAAAACAGAGCAGAATTCTTGTTGGCCCATAAGTAATGGCGTTTTTTCCCCACATAGATCTTTGCACAAACACAAAACAAAGTAAGCATAAACGTAAATTGATTTGTGCATATGTACTATGTACTGTATGTACGTATGTACTGTATGTACGTACATATGTGCATACCGGTGTGCATGTAAATAATTTATATACAGTCCTCATCATTGCGGACCGGTGGGGCGTGGCAGTGCGGCTGCTTTGGTGCGGTTTGGCAAAATCGTTCTGCACCAGTTTTTGAAGCGGGCAAGTGCATTACTGTATTATATCCTTCGTATTACTCGTTTTCTACCACTTTTTGTCGCATACGCGTTGCAACAAAAAAGGCTGAGAACGGCTTCAACAGTGTGCGCACTCCTTCTGGCTGACACGCCCCACCGGTCCGCAATGATGAGGACTGTATGTACAGAACGATGAATTGAAACTAATTCAATGCCGTCTAGATAAATCGTTTCCTTACGTATTTACACTGTTTATTAACCATATAACAATTGAGAAGTTTTACTAACTTTTTAATAATTAAATTATCACATAAACGATTTATTCCTTCTTTTCCTTACTGATGAGCACGAGAAGGAGGATATTACAAACGGTTAGTCTCCGTCTAAGGGCACATGCGAAACGGAAACTATGTAAGCTATCTCTTCGAGTCATCTCCTCTAAAACTACAATGGAAGAGAATTCTATACAAAGACTATGTCATCAATATATGTACTATGCGAAATTAGGTCAAAGTTGATTATTTTATGTGGAAAGCGAGAATCGCTTTCTAATGTGCTCTGTACTGTTTGATAGACAATTTTTTGCTCCATGAAACAGTATAGTTGCCTTCATTCTACTTCTTGATTTCTGTCGGCTCAAATGGAGTGCCGGATCGGGACGACACAGGAGTGAATTTGTGAAAAACAGCTACTTGCATTTTATCTAGGCTCTCAAATTACAGAAGGAGGCCAAAACTTAAGATACATGTGACCAAGGATTTTTCTTATGACAGCTTGAAGTTGACTAAAGCGATCAAGAGATGGGAATTCGGACCTTGTTAATGTGCATGGCGTGAGGGCTCTCTTGGAAAGCGAGCGGAACCTATACATTATGTAACTTTCGAACGTCTAACATCAACGGAGGGCGGTGCTTAATTATGACAATGAAACATTCAATGACCTCTGACGATTCCCCATTCTTTGGCATGAATCACCGTAGTCCAATAAACTCTCAGGGGACTCAATGGGACACTAAGTTCGATTCTTATCTGTGACACTGAACTTGAAATTTCTGAGTCGCTTGAACCGTTGTAAGAATTTTCTAAGAGACATAGCTTCTTGGCCATACACTTACAATTAGCAACTAAGCCTGTGCGACTAAATATTTTTAATTGGAAGCAAAAAAGAAGGGCTGTCAAAAATGCTTAGTTTTGTTGACCTGACACTCCAGTTTGAGCACCTGAATATTTAAGAAGAACTTCAAAAAAAACCAAGGGTACAGTCGTGTAGGGCGAGGAATTATCTGCACAGTGTGAAACCCAAGAAAACTTCTCATCTTCAGCGCGATATTTTGAGTGAGGAAAAAAATGTCATTACTTACGGGCCAACCCAATACTTACGAGCATGGAACCGGTCGGCAAAATGTCAAGCAATTCCGATTCATGCACCCGCCGCAATAAGCAACAACTGAGCGCCCCTGCCTTAGGTAGGGAGAGGGCATTCGCCGGATGGACGATCCAATTGAGTGGGTGTGAGAACGACAACTTTCCGTGGCTGTAGCACCCTGCTCACTCGCTGGGGAGTGACGAAGGTGGGACAGCCTCTTAGCTCAGAGGATGGCACTACTTGCACAGGGAAAGACGACCACGAATTACTTGAGCACGGGGACTGCCTTTAAAGGCAGCGCCCGCGTCCATTTGATGTTCCTACTCCCTCCTTAGATATCCTAGCTCTGTCGGGAGAATGTACTGTTGATTTCGCAGCTCAAAAATACTAGAGGATGGCACCGAGAGGATGGCGCCACCCGCTTGTGAAGAGGATGCCGCCCCGCCCACCTGGCTGCCATAACTGCTTTGGCTTAGCCTTTAAAGGCTGAGCCCGCTTTCAAGAATAATGAGTTATGGAGCTCATATGATCCAGTAGTGAAGAAAAAAGCAGAAAAAATCATGGAAAATGCGCTCTAGAGAACCTCACGCTGGTCAAGTGGGTGGAGCGGCCGACACATCACTAGCGAACGGCCCTATCTTCTCGCCTTTTTGAGATGCAAAACTAACACATACTGCATCCTCATAGGGAGGGCTATGATATCCAGAGAGGACGCGCGAACATCAAATGAACGTGGGCGCTGCCTTTAAGCTGCCGAGAAATTACAAGATTCGGCTGGGCAGTTTTGCCACATCTGAAAAGTAAGTTGAAACACTTCTTACTAAACCCCATTGGCAATCCCATTCTCGAAAAAACTTACAACTCACTTAGCATTTGGCAGCGAGCGGGAGATACTAATGATAAGTTGGGCTTACTTTGCAAATGGTGAGAATTCAAATTCATTACAGAAATTGTGAGAAACTTTTGACCAACCTCTTTCTGAGGAAGCACCCGTCAGCGCCTGCTTTCAGTTACAACGCAATTACATCAACTCCTAAGCATTATCTAAGCTGGGTTAGCGTTGGATAGCAATGGATAACCACCAAATTTGACTCCTAAACCTCAGCCTCATTCTTAGGTAATGCCAATTATGTGGGAGCTAACCACCAACGCAAGGCTAGCATTCCAAACGGGACGCTGAATGCGATGGGTTCAAAAGGTCCTCGCGCTGTGCTACTCGTAGCCGACCTAAATTCTGGATTTGGTAAGGTACAGTAATTTCACCTCCTTACAGCTTAGGTGATGGGTAAGGTGAGATAGAAGGTTGTTGTTAGAATGTCAGACATTTGGTCGGATAGTTTTCGAAGTGATTCCCATTCATTCGGTTACAACAAATGGTGTAAGACACATGTGAATTGAAGGCAGGGTCCTCGATAAAAGGCTAAAACCTTTCAAACGTGCTTGATGACCGGGTAGGCACCCGCAGAGGATGTACTATATGCAAAAGTTGAAAATTATCAACCAGAGCGCAAGTTCGGTTTTAGGGCCGTGGGCGCCCGATAGGCCTATGCCGGTCTCCAGTGCCCGTGCCGTCCGGTGATGCAGTAAAAGGGGCTTACTGCGAGCGGTTTTTCAAGCTTTCTTCTCCTTCAGTAAGTCAACAAGCACACGGCAATTCTATTTTTGAACTGTATTACTTATGAAGTGCGGTCGCGCAAATCGCCTCTGAGAATATTGGACACTTCAGCATCTGGACCTCTTACGTGACAATTCTACTCTTTCTTCGGAAACGGATAGTTTCTCAGAAGCACTGGGACTTTGGGAGAGGTAAGCCTAACTGTGGGTGATGAGAAGGAATGGGCGAAAGTATCCTTCAACCTGTCAGAACATGGTTCTTATTGATTCGGACATTTGAAATGGCTGTTGAGAAGAAGAGAGGGACCCAAAGGAGCTGAGGAGCCGTTTTGCAGCAATGGTGGAAGAGGATATGCAGCTTGGCGTTTGCTTGATGTTGTCATAGAATTTGGCCCGAACTTGTGTTGATTTACTGGCCAGCGAGATTGTGCGCTTGACCTGATGATGGCGTTTGCGGGTATGTGTGGAAAGAGGTATTACTGACTAATATCTGCGCTAACTCTTTGATCAAACACGGTCATGCTGTGCTGGCATGGAAAACGAAGCCGCAACCATAATCTTGGGGCTCACTCGCTCGTCTCGGATGCCTAATATAAACACGGACGGATCGCTCAGTCGGGCGAGCTTCTATCTTCCTCAATGAATTGGGTTGAATTCGCCGATTGACAAGACGCTGAGAACACCTGTGTTTGTTACAATTGTCACACATCACTGCGCTAACTCACTGAAAGTACGGCGTTCGACTACAAGATTCACTGGCTACGGTAATATGTACTGCCCATATACTATATGATCTGAGACGAAAAAACCATAAAGTGCAATCAGGGGCTCATAAACTCGGAGGGCATTTGAAGGACTCTCCGAGCAAAACTGAAATCACCGTAATGGAGATTTGTGGACTTTTGCGTGAACCTAAACAGAGAGCTCATTGGGCTTGATTCACTTCCGATCACAGTGACTTCATCCAGGTCACGTTAATCCCAGTTTTGCGCAGAATTCCTAATGCCCACAAGCTTGTTAGCGCGTAAATTTGTATTAATTCTAAATAATACGCTGAGGTATCTGCAAAAATCGCTAAGACAGCTTGTCTGCAGAGCTGCGTTCCTAGTAAAGAATATTTGAACATTCGTGCCCTTCTAACAATTTACTCAAGCTGCCCCTTGCGAAATAAAATGAACTATATGTACTCAGTGGTGCAATATCTCTAGGAAATGTTTTCCACTGTGACTTTCTGAATTTTCAGTCCACTTGCATGCATTTATTTAGTTGCTTGTTTGTTTCTTTATCTATTTGTTTAATTATTATGTAAACGTACACTACAATTGTGCGCCCTAAGGAACCACAAAAGAACACAAAAAGCGGAACTGCTGCGCTCTCCTCTATAGGGTGAAAAGTGGGCCGGTACCATGCAAATGGGACTGGTAAGGACACTGAAGTTTTCCATTGATAAGGAAAAGGGACTAATTGTAAGTACAGTAAAGGTCCAACTCGGCCTATGCAATCGCGTACTGTAACTCTGCAAGGCAACAGCTTACAAGGAATAGCGTGTGTACATAGCGTCGCGGGAGGCGTCGAAGGGCGATTTTCTATGCTCTTACCGGGAATTGAGCATTTAGAATCCTGCTGTGTGGGCTTGTCCTTATGATGAACTCGTTCAAGGCGCCGGCCCTTTGCTTGGGGTCTGCGCTTAGGATGTTCCCAAACTCTCTTTAGCTTCTTTCTCTACTGATGAGCTTTTGATAGGCTACAGGTTCATGACTGAGCACGTGATACCTTTGACACTCAATCGCAGAAATTGTCTTTAAGCTGTAAGAGGTACATGTGAGCAGCTAACCAAGCAGTTATCCTTAGCAGTTACCAGCTGGCTGTGGTGTCCTCGTTCCTGAAGGATTTCTTGAACCATGCCAGCACTGGGTCTGCCAACCTCTCGCGTTAAGCTAACATCGTGGATAGAAGAGAAAAGAGTGCAACTGCTAGACCATCATTCAATTTGTAGATGTAGATTTCTTGCTGTATATCAACACATGAAAAATGAGCAACGGCTTCCCAGTACAATTCACGTGTTCGTAATATGGGCCTTGGGATGACCAGCGCAACACATGAGATACAAAAGCAGAGAAAAAACAACATATTGAGTATACAGGGTGACCAAAAAGTTCTGGCAATTTTTCGAAATACTTTGGAATTATAGAAAAACCATTTAATTAACTTAATCAGCGGAACTAAACTTTCGGAAATCTTCACTGAATCAGTAGCAATAACGGTGTACAGAGAAATCACAACATGTATTCAAAATCGCATCCTTTGACCTCAATACATTTGCTCAGTCGCTTTTCGAAGTGTCCAACAATGGTCGCGCATTCTTCTACTGTAATTTCGTCACAAGCACGCAGTAATGCTGCTTTCAAATGATCCACCGTCACGCATTGGATTCCTGAGATTTTCTGCTCCAAGATAGACTAAACGGAGTAATCCATCGGGTTCAGATCAGGCGAGTTGGAAGGATAAATGTCCTCGCCCCAAAATCCCGGAAGCAGCTCTTCGCAGGTGGATTGGGCAGACTGTAGTGGAGCCCAGTTTTGCTGAAGCACAAATCCATCTGAACCAAAGTGCTGCGACGTCCATGGCTTCAGTACATCGCGAAGAACGCACTGTTGATAGTTAGCAGCATTGATTTTAAGGTTACGGTCGATGAAGACGAGTGGAGGTTTTCCGGTGACACAGATCCCAGCCCAGACCATGACTGAGGCTGGAAAGTGCCTATGGCCGACGGGTTTCGCTGCCGTTGTCTTCTGCTGACCCTTCTTGAGTAGTACAGACAATTCTGGTGGTTGTGTACAGGCTCGATCGTGGGAATTTTTCGTCGGTGAAGAGCACATTTTTCAAGCGACCAGCACCGACCAGACGACGCATCCTGCGAGCTTCGATCTGGGAAGCAAAGGAGGCAATTCTGAACACATGTTGTGATTTCTCTGTACACCGTCATCGCTACTGGTCTAATGAAGATTTCCGAAAGTTTAGGTTCGCTGGTTAAGTTAATTAAATGGCACTTTTACGATACCAAAGTATTTCGAAAAATTGCCAGAACTTTTTGGTCACCCTGTATAAAACCGAAAGTCAGCTTAGTAGCCTTTCATGCCGAAACTAGGGAAAGTAAATGGAAAAAAAGAAAAAAGTTTCAATCGAGATGACGGTGCAAGCGATTTCGAAATAAGCAATATTTTTTGGTAGCGCGAATGATTTCGTCAATTTAGAGAACTGAGGCTGCCCTCGCTGTGAGAAATTCAGCCCTGACGCTTGTTTTCGGATCTGGGAACTACAAACTTATTCTTCTCTCCCCTGGATGATTGAGTTGCGGAGGGTGAAAAAAATCTTGAAACTTGATGTTTAGCTTTCCTGTGAAAGTATTAACGAGATCAAACATTTTACGTCTGTACGAGAGGGAGCCAAGGCCTAACATCTTGTTTCTAACGATCCTCTCGGAGCTGAATTGTAATTGAAACCAAAAGCAGGAATCAAAATTATCCTCGTGATTGACATCTATCGACATTGCCACTATCTTGAACAGTTTCCAGTTTTTTAACGTTATTTCTATTAGGTTGGCAACTAAGTAATTGCGGATTTTTTTTAGAATATCAATGACAATTTTTTCATGGAACGAAATAATTTTATTCTGTAATGTATTGCCCATTTTTATCAATGACCTTTTGCCATCTTTCAGGCAGCATCATAATCCCACGTTCATAAAACTTCTGGTTTTTATTAGCAAAAAACTGAATCAGGTGCGATTTGACATCATCATCATTATTGAAATTTTTACCATTCAAGGAGTTTTGTAAAGAGCGAAACAAAAAGTAGTTCTCGATGGTGGCAAAGGTCAGGACTATTATGGTGGATGTGGCAAAACATCCCAACAAAGCTCCAATAATTCTTGCCGAGTGCCCAAAGATGTGTGTGGCCTTGCATTATCATGATGGAATACCTCACCTTTTCGATTTGTGAATTCGGGCCGCTTTTCTTCAACAGCATTGTTTAATTTCGTTAGTCGTTCAATGTAGACATCAGAATTGATCGTTCGGTTGGGTGGTAAGAGTTCAAATGTAGACAATTCCTTTGTAATCCCACCAAACTGATAACAAAACCTTTTTTGATGAATATCAGCTTTTGATGTTGTTTGAGCTGGTTCACCTGGCTTGCTCCATGATCTTTCCCGCTTGGTATTGTAGTAAACAACCCTTTTTCATCGCCAGTTATCAGTCGTTTTGAAAATGGATCATTTTTGTTAGGTTTCTTAGGCAAATCGCAGTTTGTTGATGCGTTTTCTTCTTCGGGGGGGTTCATGCAGGAACCCATAGCATCAAGTTTTTGAACAAGCTGTTTTAAATGATTTTCAATGCATGTATTTGACACATGGAGGTTCTCTGCGATCTCGCGTGTTGTCTTGACGATCCGAATCGATATTGCTTTGATAAGGTCGTCATCAACTTCAACTGGACGAGCCAGAGCGTTCTTCACCTTGAGTGAAAAATCACCAGAACGAAATTTGGCAGACCAATTTTGAGACTTGGCCATTCTTTAAGCTTCGAAAAATCCCAGTAAAAGTTACACCATTCGAATCCCCATGAAAAATGCTATCTATCCATATGAAAATCACTTCATGGGCTTTTCTATGAGCTTTCGTAGTTTTTCCCGGCTATCTGCCCTGTCAGCGATCAACCGAGTTATACAGTCGTCATCCGGTGACTTGATTTGAGCGGCAAGGGGCGCGACGCGGCTGCGGTGTGTTGCGATCAGCTGTTTCCAGCCTATTTTAGCCATTTTCTCCCTAGTTTACGCTGTTTTGGCTGCTTTTCTCACGATTATTTTCTATTTTTTCTGAGGTTAGTTGTTCTATCGTCTATATGAAGTATATTAGGACGAGTGGGTTTTCTTTTGTTTTGCAACAGAGTGTTTTTGCGCTTTTTTCAACTACCTGCTTAGCTGTTTAATTGTACGCAAAAACCAGAAGAATCTCAATCATAATTTACCTTGTGAAGACAAGAAACAACTAATCGTGAGAAAAGCAGCCAAAACAGCGTAAACTAGGGAGAAAATGGCTAAAATAGGCTGGAAACAGGTGATCGCCGCGCTCGCAACACACCGCAGCCGCGTCGCGTCCCTTGCCGCAATAATCAAGTCACCGGATGACGACTGTACCACCAAGGTGTCAGGTCATTGTATTGATCTGTCTCAGAAATTTCATCTACCAACGTGGTCATCAACGTGGTCTCTTCGATTCACTATTTTGTTAAAAATTCGTGAGAACTACCGTTCTAGAAAATGTTTCTTATTTCAAATTTGAATTTTCATCGAAATTTCAAAAATTTCGTACTTCGAATTACAAATTCCTCCATCATTAATTAATGTTCGTTTTCTTGAAAACTTTGCATATAGAATGAAGGATGCGCTAGGTTCCACTATGCTCCACTGCTTTAAGCGATTCATTTCGCTATAAGGTTTACAAGGGCTTGAAGTGCTCATAAATTCTCAAATGTTACCCTGAACTTGAAATAGAATCATAGCAAACATTTTGTCGATAAGTTAATTAAGCCTTGCAATGGAATCTACTCCATTCAAGCAGGTTGTTAAATCTTAAGCACATTAGGCTCGTAATCTGTGGGTGTACGCATATAGTTTGGGATGACCTTATAATTACTTTTTCGCACCTCGGCATACTTGCCAGTGGGATACCCCCGCTTAATTGCTTACGCTGACTGGTGACCTCTCACTGCCAGGCTCACTCAAGACAGAATAACGAGATATGGAATAAATAACTTTATACTTGGTTTATTAAAATATCATTACATAAGCAAAGGTGGCAATAAAGCGAACTAAAACATGAAAATACAAGCATTCCAGAGTCCCGAGAAAAGGAAACTACGCAGCCTTGTTAGTGACATATCGCGACATTTTCTTGAAATTTTTGTGAATTTTCGTGTCGAATTTCGAATTTTCAAATGTCGAATTTTCTTGTGAAGTAGTTCGCTCGTGCGAGTTTGCGTGCTTTTAATACCAATACTGGATGGCGTTTTTTCACGCATTAAATCGATTCACATGGTTTACTGTGTTGTCTGTAATACACTGCGAAGCATAATCATAGTTCCACCCATGAATCTCACAAAATCCTGTCTTACACGAAGTTTTCCAAAATGCCCCCATACAAAAAATGTGGTAATTACCAATACCAATTCGCATGCCAACAACCTAACTTGAAAAAAAAACAATTTTTTCGTCAATTTTTTCAAAAATGGTCGTTCTGACAACGCAGCAAAAGTATAGTTCCACCGAACAAATCGAATATTCCAACAACAAATGTACAATAAAATGAATAAATTTTGATCCAGTAATCTATTGGAACTCTATTTCTCCAATTAAGTTGGAAAATACGGTTGCCCATGTTCGATTAGATTTTAATAGGCTTTCGGCCGACTGCCCCAATGATTAACTCCCTAAGCTCACGGACATTGTGGAATTGTGCATTACTCTCATGGATCATACGCACCATGAAGCCCCTCACATCCTCGATTGGGTTTTAGTCGGGGCTACTCGCTGGCCAGGGCAAAAGAGCGGTTTGGTGACAACTGAATCACGCTCGAGTGCTTCGACTGTCATGAACTGGTGCATTATCCTGCATGAAAACGGAACCTTCTTGCTGATTTCCAGTCAGAAAGCAAAGAGAAGTCGTCGCATGACTTTTAGATGACGGAAGAAATCATTTCTTTTTTTTTCATGCGGAGCGCATTTTCAGACGTTCCATTGATGCGATGGCAGCCCAGACCATGAGACCACTGAATTCCGCCCGGAAAAATGAAACTTGTCTTCCCTCAGGTCGTGCCAGCCAGGAATCGGTTTTCATCGGAAGCCGTCGCAGTTGAATTTTTTCTCATCAGAAAACACGACCGCGAGAAAAAAAAAACTGAAGAAAACACTACAGACAAGCAAGTAGGGCACCGCAGCCAAACCAACACATCACTTGCATTGGTTTCGGCAACATCTTTCGGAACAAAAGCCCACATTAGGTTTCGGGTGGTTTTTTGGTTAGAAACGTACATACACTCAGTACCTGCTGCCAGCCCCCGCCCCAACACACCCGCCCACTTCTTACCGCCGGTCGTGGTTTTCCAAATGTTTTATGAATTCTGCTTCGACTTTTTCTCACTTTTGCTAGTTGCACACACACTTCAACTGAAAAGGATTGGTACCGATACAGATCTGACTCCGCCCACTTCACAATGAAGTGACGTAAGTTCTGAATTTTTATAACTTTTTTCGACGTCGTTTTTTTCACATTCAATCTTCACAAAACGAATATAGCCATGCATTTACACACTAGCACACTAGGCCCCGCCCCTCTGACCACGCCCACTTTCGTTTTTCGCGGAATTTTGATTTTTCTTCCGAATGTTCACTTTTTTAAGCGGCCCCGCCCACTAATGGAAGATCTGCTCACTTTGTAAAAGCCCCGCCCACTTTAAAAATGATGCAGATCGGCGAGCTAGTGATGCAGGTTATGGCTCTCCGTCACATAGTATGAAAAAAAGGGAAAGACCAGAAAAAAAGGGAAACTTCGTTCCGGGTGGTATAACTAGGATGATCGCTGACAGGGCAACTGCGAACTCATAGGAAATACTGCTGGAAAGCACATGACGTTCTGTACGTAGGTTTTTTATGGAACTTATGAGGCCACTCAGAGAGCTAGAAATCCTTTTGAAAACGCTGAAAATTCGAGTTTTTACCCTAGTATCGCACAAAGTGCTCATTTCAAATGGCTAAGAAACCTTACTTTTTGACTCGAGATTTTTTGGACTGAAAAGGCTATATCGTCCGAAAATGACATCGAGCAAAACCCCTCTATTTCCAGAAAAATTGGCACCGTAATGATCAGCATCATTTGGAAACACAACTATCTAATTTTTAATCACTTCTTACGCGATACAGTACGTTATTTGATTCCTGAATGATTTAATTCCCAACGATTACCCTCTGGTTACAATTATAGCGAGACTCGCTCGCTAACGAGTGTCCTCAGGTACTTCTACAGGGAGCAGACTTAAATTCTGCACTTTTTCAGGATAATATCTTTTAGAACTCGACGAACTGAGTCTAACAGTGTAGGTCTCTATATGAGAAAAGTTCACACAAACTGAGTTATAGCAAAAAAAACAAAAAAAAACGCGGATCGGCGTCGTTTTTGCTTTTTTTCGAGCAATCACGGCGGATATTGTACCTTCTTGAAAATTCTCGAAAACACGGCAAATATGGAAGAAATAGTGACAGGCCTGTAGTTGTCAGGATTCTTGCTTGAATTTTTTTCTCAGAACCGCTGTAACGAAGGTTCCTGTCTCCATCTGTCTCCATCTGTCTGGGACCTCAGCTCCAAACAGTCTCAAATTGAGAATGTAGCGAAATGCGAACACAATGAAAGGGGTAACTTCCTTGACGAACGGGAAAGGAATGCCATCTTGAGTTATTGCCGAAGTTGACTTCCACCGAGAAAAAAAACATATAAATGTCCTGTTCACGAAATCACAAGGAGTTGACCATTTGTGGAAATGATCCCTCCAGATGCAGCTTCTGATCCTCAGAGTCATCACGGCTCACGAAGATCTTTCCCCATTGAAGAAATTCTTTAACACCGCCAGCACTTCTGCACACGGGTGTACGTACTCTCCCATCGAGCCAACATCATGGATAGAAGAGATAAGAGGGCGATCGCTCTACTATTATTCATAGTACTGTGAGCTGATCGATGCGCATGGCAAATCGTAGCTACCAGTCAAACTTGAAATTGAACATCGATGAGATTTTCACTGGATTTCCTGAGTGTGAGAATTTTGAACCCCTAGTACTCGGCAGTTTTATGTGTCGGAGGTGTAGTAAAGGAAGACCTACTCAACCATCACTCGAACCATCAAGCAGCGTTCATACTTCGCGACAGCAGCGGCGATCGCGGCGATCGTAGCGATCGCCGCGATCGTCGGTACGCAACAGAGCGCGCCCCAACGCTATTACTTGGACCGCTCTCTGATAAATAAGGAAATCCAACTTGTGAGACTTTTTTCTCTAATAATGGCTACTAACTAGAAACTTTCTCTACTTCAGGAGGTATCTGGAATATGAGAAGGGGGTTTCACCTTTTCGAGTCGGAATAAGGGCAGCTTCATTTGGTAGTAGGTGATTTTTTTGTTTCCTTTGTTTTTTTATATGAGTGTCTTAAATTTCCTATTGGTTAAACTGTTCCAACTTCCAAAACATTTATAGTTTACAAGTCGAATTCAAACAACGAAAAAAAAAGAAATAGAATGAAACCCACCTAGGAATCGAAACACTAATGTTTTATGCAACATCAAGGAGGAGGAAACTTTATAAATTCATGTATAAGCTCGAAGAATGAAAAAAAAACATAAGAAACTTACCCTAAATGAAGCTCCCACGCTTTTTGCTCATTTCTATCCTGAATCAAAAAAGAAAATAAAAAGAAAAGCCATAAAGTTTGATCCACCTTTCCTTGAGTCAAAACAAGCTTTCAATACCAGAAGGACCAATTACGCAAGTTAAAAAGAAGAAAAAATCCCAGCCAACTAATCCTGATTTCCCCTAGAAGCACTCAGGAAGACAGGTGTCAAGTAATAGCGTTTGGAGGCGCTCTGACGGTTTACAACGGTCGGAACGTCGAGCCGCGAACGCCGCTGCTGTCGCGAAGTATGAACGCTGCCTTAGACAAGTACAGTGCCGGACACAATTATACTTCCACCTACGATGCTCTGGGAATCTTTTATCCGAATAAGTTTTGAAGAAGATCTCCATTAGTCTCAATTGAAGACACAAGAGCTAAATTACCGATCTGATAATTTAGTGGGACACCGCGCGTCCCATAATTATAGTTCCACCCATAAATCTCGCAAAATTCCGCCCTACACGACGTTTTCAAAAGAGCCTCTAGATAGAAAGATGTGTTAATTACCAGTGCCAATTTGCATGCACGTAAAGCATGCTTCATCTCATCATTGACTTTCCACCTTACCTAGGTATATGGCAGAGAGACATTCTTATCGCACTTCGACAGACCTTCTATCGTAACGTTACAGTGCTCATCATCTGGAACCGGTAGGGCGTGGCAGATGCGGCACTGCATTTGGTCGGTTTCGACAAAGTCAGTTCAATGCACCAGTTTTTGAAGCGAACAAGTGCATTACTGTATAATATCCTTCGTATTACTCGTTTTCTACCACTTTTGTCGCATACGCGTTGCAACAAAAAAGGCTGAGAACGGCTTCAACAGTGTGCGCACTCCTTCTGGCTGACACAGCGCCACGGTCACGAATGAAGATGAGACTGTAGTTCTACGCGCACAATGCGCGATTCCAGAATGTCCATGAGCTTAAGGAGGCAATCGTTGACGCATAGCACCATGTCCACAGAAGACTTATTGACAACCTCTATATTTTGGCATGACAACCGCGATTTTCAGCATTATGCGAAAAAGTGCGGCTGGCAGTAGATTAATTGAATTAACAATTTCATTCATATTTTTTGTAATACTAATTGTTGTTTTTCAAAGGACTTGCTATAGAGGAACTCTCATTTTGCGGACGTGTCAGAGTGACAAATTTTCAAAAATATTATAAAAAAAAGTTGCCCTGGAAAGTTAGTTTTTAGTGTTGGCATGCAACTTGGCACTGGTAGTTACCATTTTCTCTATCTAAAGGCTTCTTTGAAAACTTCGTGTAGGGCTCGATTTTGTGAGATTTAATGGGTGAAACTAATCATTATGGACGCAAGTAATTTCTAAATTGATAACTCTAATACTTTCCACTAGATTCAGCGTCCAGGATAATTCGAACGGGTGTTGGCAGAAGGAGAGACTTGGTGGATAGCGCAGGCCAGTTCGGTTATGTAACTGGACCACATGACATGGATGGGTGTATTGTCTTCGCCATAAACACGATTTTCGTGTCGATTCTTGCACTCAAAAGGAAGAATGCAAAGGCACGTGATCTCATGATCAGGATCAGGTGACAACGCCATCTTCGTTGATACAAAGCACAGAAAAAATAAAGCTGATTCTTTTCTAAGATCGTGCTAGTAATATCAAGACCATTCGGTCTGTCGCGTACATCTTTTGCAACAGAAAACGCAATCTAAGAAAGGAAAGAGAAGCCGTACGAACAGATAATACTGGACATCAAGCAGCGAGAAAACCAAGTGTTGACTCCAAATCGGCCTCGAGCTACATCTTTTTTCGCCGGAAGGAGCTCACGCAAGAGCTGATCACGGATGGAGGAATTCTTGTCACACCGATGAATGGAAAGACCCGCCAAACAGTCTCCACCCAGAAAATGAGCCCCAAAAAAGGGTTGGATTCCACACATGACTCAGTACTACTGGATGCTTTCTTCGTGAGATACGACCCTTATCCCGATAGGAAAGCAAGGAACAATGTTCAGGACTTTTTCTGTTCCGTATCTCGTAGGATGCTCTACGAAACTGCTGGCAACTAGACTTCTAAGGCAACTAGGCTTCTTCCCAAATCGCACGCTATTGACGGGTCGACAAGCCTAGGTTTTTTTGGCTAAACGTTGGCCTTTTTCAAAGTCTGTTCACGGTTTTCCTTTTGCCTTTCACCTAGAAAAGAGAAAATTGTAGCAAAGTCGTGGTTTGATTGAACGTTGACGACATTATAAGACACCGCTGGCTCATATGCGAATGGCCACGTGAGACAGTACGAGCTACCAGCAGCTCATAACCTTTTGTACCACTTTTCGGGTTATTGCCGTCAGCTTTCATCAATCTTTTTATTGCATTCCAACGAATTGTGAAAGGTGAACTTCCAAGGGCTAAGCGAGAAAAGTGTTGCCGTCTTCATGGAATAGATCAACTTGAAAATTAGAATTTTTGAAAGAGTTATTGCTTTGTTGCGAGCCTTTATTTCTGAATGATACCTTAATTATGGGGTCTGCTCGGCTCCGATCGCGACTGTCACATCGTATTCACCGTTGGCGCCATATGGAGTCAACGAGCGCTACTTGTTTGTAAACGGCGGCGAGGCCATTTGTCGCCAACATGGTTCTGAATACCTTCCCACTGCGTGCGGAGTGGGATGCTGCGAAAATCACTTGAGAAACTTCAACGCTATCTCACCACGTGCCAGGTAAGGTACTTTTTCCACCTTATTTTGTGTTGTTCTCGATGCATGGTTGACAAACTTCTCCTTAGCTGTGTATACTCAACATTACAATTAGAAAAGAGCTCAGCAAAGCGGCTCGAAATGGCTTCTCTTTAGCAAATTTTCACTCATTTTTTGGCATTCCCAGGAATGCGTAGCAAAAATTGAACCGATTTTGTGATTCTTATATGGACCCCTACAACATGCAACAAACCATTTCTGAAAAGCGCGCGATGACCTGAATGACCTCAATTGTAAGCCCTCTCTCCTTAATGAGGTCACTTCGCAGCTAGGCACCAAGTTTTCGCACCTCATTAAAGCTGTCTCGCTGCCAGGCGCGAACCACCTCTTAATTAGGTGCGATCGTACCAATTATGGCTGACCCCATTGGCGCTAGCGGTTTTGTTCTGACCTAATTCGATATAAACTTCTACACTTGAATTTTTTTCAGTCTTATTGCAGATGCTTTATTTATATGTAATGCTGGCGCCATACGGCATCAATTGACGTCACTAGCTTTACTGCTACTAAAGTCGATAACTTCTATACTTGACTTATTTGATATCCTCATTGCAAAAATATCCTGGCTGTCCAGTGCCGGCGCCAGTGGGCCACAAACTTTTTAGAAAATCGATGTAAGAGAGTTTGACATTCTGATAAGAAACATAGCGTTCGTTCTCGGCGCCTGTTTACATAAAGCACTCTGGTTGTCCTCTCTCTGCCAAGACTGAGGTGAGGAAAGAAATAGCACCCTTTTGGGCTCGTTCTCAGAAAGCTATAAATGGCGCCCATCCCTGAAAAGTGTGTTGGTATGGTCCTCCATGAATCACTTCGCATGAATGCGAAAGAGCAAAAAAGCAAGAAACCCACAGAAGCAGATATGATGAAATTTGGAATATGATACACAGAAGCAGGAATATATGATGAAATTTGGAATATGACGATAGCGCTGAAAAGTGGGCGTGATCGACGGAGGCGGGGTTGGAGATGGGTTCATTGTGGTCAAGGATAGTAGGAGTAGCACTCCCGGCTAAATTGTTTGATCATTGCGAAATTTGACAGAGTGGCAGAAAAAGTGGTCCACGAGGGACAATATGAGCCACCGGTGGCTCATAGCGGACGCATGCGAAAAAACGCCACTGTCCACGCGGCACTTTCCCGCCAAACGCAATCGTCTTCAGCGTGTCAAGCAGGAACGACACATAACAAGAAACCAGGAGGGTGAGGTATGGTTATGCCGGATAGTCCATTTAGGTTTCCCAAAAAATTAAGATAAAATGCTTGTTGCTTTTTGAATGAAATGTGTTCCTGATGAGCAAACTCGCATTCGTACTAACAAATTTTCACTATAGAGACTTCTTTAGAAACTCATTTGGATGAAAGGTTTTCAGAGAATTGTAGGTCGAAGTATAATTATGTCCAGCAGTGTTAACGCGAGTGTGTTAACGCTTGTCGCCTGAGTATGAAGTCTCAAGTCAAGTATCTCATCTTCATCTCATTTTCTTCCAGG
>MU943572.1:0-12082 GCA_036418165.1 Cooperia oncophora | reverse complement strand
GGCAACTGAGCTCTGCACTCTCTGTCTCACCTTATTGTACGTATACATGACTTTGAATCCACAAAATCGTCCATTAGGTGGTCCCATTTCACAGATATCCGTTGGATTAATCGGCATTGGATTCACTGGAACAGTTTCTCATTACTGTTTAGCAAACACATGACGAATCATTCTTGTTTACAGTTTGTCTCGCTGTTTGTGCGTGTGTCCGTCACGCAGAACCGTGTTGGCACTATTCACTGGTGAATCCACGAGTAATAGCAAGTGAATTTCCAGTAAATAAGTGAATAAGGTTCAAGTGATACACGCGAAATCACGGAAATGGAGAGGGCGTGGCTGCGTACTGCATTTGACCTTAGCGGAGACCGATATTCTTCGTGGCTTACTTTCGTTTTGAGACAATTGTAACTGTATCTTTGTTCAGCACACGACAGGATGGCAGTTGTCTCAAATGGTAAGCAACCCCTCCCCCTCAAATGTCTCAAATGGTAGCCACTCCTCCTCCCCCCCCCTCAAAACAAAAAAAACACATTCTAGGGTTTTTTCTCCAAATGAAGTTTGCATGAAGTTCGCAGCTACGCCCGCTCTGTATCCGGGATAAGGAATATAAAACCACCGAACTCGCATTAAGTGGAACCAAAAGGCTCGGCGAATCTACGAAATCAATAAGTTCCCTCGGAAATGCATTCCACTTCGCAACCTCCTTGAATCTTCCTGAATGACTTCCATCCAGTACCACCTCTATTTACCACGCGAGGAACAAGGATTTTGACGTAAAGCTTCTCAACTGGCTTGAGTGAGTCATGCCAGAAGAGGCCCCGCTTCGCACCATAATCCCACAATAGCTGCCCAGCTTCTTCGACCAACTACCACTGCGGGCAGTGGGGTCGTAAAGTTTGAATTGAAAAGAAAAAAATGTCTTGGAGGTCGGCTAAGGGTGAATTGGCGCTGATGGGCTTAGAGGGGACACTCTGCACTTTTTCTAGTTTCTTTTGCCAATTCATATGAACAGGTCTCATTTTGGTGAAATCTGTAAGATCTTGTTAATCAGCGAGATGGATACATCTTGATTACATGACTTTACAGGCCCCTCAAGGTGACCTGTTACAGGCTTTAACTGAATGTTGTGAGTATCTCTGGCGCCCCACCGCAGCCAAACTGGGCCCTAAAATTCATTGAATCACCTAAGATGTGATTGCCTCTCTCTGGAATTTCACTTTTTCCCTCACTCTCATAGAATGTCCCCTTTCTTGATCAGCCGTTGTGGTCTAGCCTTCCTTGGAAACCGGTTTACAGCGGTCTTGTTAGGCATCATGTCAGATTTCGCGCCCTATAAATCTGAAGAATCTGATCTTTCGAATACAGATTAGCTCACCCATCGTGCTGTGAAAAATTTTGCTCTTAGCGAGCGCCTTCCCTAGGTTTCCTACCCCAGCAAGACACCCATGCTCAATCTAATATTATCCTCCCTGCTATGTTTTCTCCAACATTTTGCCGTCCAGCGCGGCGGGGAAGGGGTGGACACCTTCAATCAATTACCAGAACTAGTAATTTTGTCGTGTCTCCAACTGGAGCCAGGAGGGGGATAATAGCGCGATGAAAAGAAGGAGCCAGTAGTTCGGAGAAAGGCCAATTGCGATCCCTTCACCTTACCAGCCGAATGCGATTCCCTACCTTTAGATTTTCAGAACTGATGATATGCCCAAATACAGGGAATATGACGTTCCATTTACCTACATATAACTCCGGAGGCCTTGAAAACCCGCTCATGGCAAGGGTTACATAGTTCCGACGCATTACATCTTGGTAAACCATGCGTCACAGCGAACATTACACATTACACAATCCCACAGTGCTTCATTAGGAACCAAGCAGGAACCGAGCAAGTCGTACGCTGGGGATCCCCAGCAAGGGGACCGTATTCGGTTGCTGAGAGGGGGGGGACGGAAAGGGTTTGAGCCGTATTTGCCCTTGACAAAAATGTTTTCGATTGTCGCTTTTTCTCGGTTATTCCCTTTTCAAGTGCGGTATATGCCCCACCTCTTCCCCCATTCTGGTTACCCCCTTGCCCCTGATTCTCTTTTTTTCCAATTTCATAAAATCGATAAACATGGTTGCGATCGTTGTGTGAAGGTTAGATAACCATCTTCAGGCTTTTGAAGCTGGAAAACGGGGGGCAAGTGAAATCTGGAAAGTGACAGTTAAGTTCCGGGTTGACGCTAAACGAGGCTGCGCGAGGGTTGTCCGAGGAAGAATCGGACGACGCAACCGTTGCGCCTCATCACATGTCCGGATTTCGGACCCACTTGAGACGGAGGAAACAAACCGTAACGTCGCGTTGCACTCCAGTTACGGAAACGGCCACCGCTAGTTAACGGAGGTCAAACCTCCCGAAAAGAGTGACGAGTTCAAAGATGAAAGTTCAGCATTGCCGACGGAGAGGCTGGTCAGGGATCACATTTTTTTCGGTTTTTTTTTTAGATTTTGTTGAGCTAGGGGGCAATTTCGTCCAGATCGGTCTTATTCCACTTAGCTGTGTGCAGGAACATTTCCCAACAAAGTACAAGTTAAACTCTAGGGTCTTGGGAAGCCATCCTCTGATGCTCCCTGAGAAGCTTCAAACATTGGTTTAGCCTGCTACATTTTCAAGACCACGGGAAGATTTGCTAGCGTGAAGAAGGGTTTGAGCGTTCCTCACCGGTCTTTCCAGAGCCATATCCTCGCAAACCACCCATTTCTTTTCGCGATTTGTCTCCGGTCATCGAAATTGTTGGCGATGTGATTTGGATGGGCAGTAGAGACGAGACGACTGGTTTGCCTCCTCCATTTGCTGCCGTCAAGACACTGAACGAAAACGCTAAAGATAGCAATCATACCCAAACGAAACCTGGAAATGTGAAACCTGGGAAATGTGTGGGAAAACACTGAGATAAAAAATTGAGAGAAAAAGAAAGTAAAAACGAAGTAGAGAGCAAGAGTAGAATTTCTTCTTTTTTTGCAAATTTGCAGTTTTCAAAAGAAGCTGTCATGATCCCTTCTTCGCGCTGGGCTACCAAATTTTCAAAAAAGGTCTCCCAAAAAATAAGTGGTTTCGAATCCCAGAAGGACCCTCTGGACAATTTTCGCTCCTCCCAAAAAAAGACGATGCCGGCGCCCGCTCGAGCAATTTGGCGATCGACAGGAAGACCGGTGGTGCAAGGTTTTTCGCTACCCTTAAGCGTGACGACGATACAGACATCGCGGACTGCTAAGAAAGAAATATCCAACCTATTCGGTGTATACCAGGAGGTCAATGTTGTGATCGAATTGCTGATCGAGATGCGGTCATGGCATCTAATTCAATTCTGGTATGTGGGTGGTGGGGGAAGGGGGTGGGGGAGGCAGTGTACCTCGCTCGAGAAGGACGTATGTTGGTTTTGACCGGGAGTTGCCCGCCGATACACTAGCGTCCTTTTTCCTAGACTAATCCTATTTATGCTCGTGAGACGCTGTCTGGGTTGGTTTCGGACAGAACGCGGACCTTTTCCGCACCAAGTGCGGATGCTTACCAGTCTGCCATTCGATTGGAGAGAACTGAACTTATATAACCCAGCTTATATAGCGAGCATCGCACCTCTAGTCTTACCATCGTGCACTGAACTTTTTAACCTAACAAACTTGGAAGGTAAAGGGTGAAGTATGAGGCTAATGCAAGACACGCGTTTACACTGCTAAAGGAACGCACCCGCTTTCCCTCAAATTTGGACAATACCTTCCCAGAACGTGGATTGTTCAGTGACTTCGGCTCTGGAGTAAACCTGAGTAACTCCTTATAGCGAAAGAAGTCAAAGAAACTCACCTCTGTGGGAACGGGACGACATTCGTTTGCACTGGCTTCTTGGTACTTGGAAATTCGGCCGCATACATACTTCCAGAGGAAAATCGCATTTATGTGGAGGGCAATCTGTTGTGGCCACGGACGTGTAGTCGCCGGAGAGGAAGGAGTCACCTGAAATATTAACATCGTCTTGACTGCTGGATGGTCTACTCATTAAAGCTCACCAATCGTTGAGTAAAACACAAGGGGCTCGTCATACTGGCGGCATATACCCCCCTCCTCAATTGCTGGTGCCGACTACTCTTTCATCGGTTCACCGGAGGCGATATGTCGGTGAAATTGGGAAAGTATGGGTGGGATGGAAAAAGGGGACCGTAGCAAGAAAGTGATTCGAGGGGGGTCGTATTTTGAAGAGTTTTTCCACAACATGATAGTGTGCCCTGTCACTCGGGTATGTGACAAGAGAATCATAATTCGCCGCGCTGTTGGGCGCCGTGCGACGTCGCGCCCGCAAATGACGATGGTTCCAGGTAGTAGATGGCGACAACAGGCAATTCAGAACCGAAAATAGTCATGAATGTCTACGATGACGGGGTCTACATGAAGTCCGGTGCTCCAATCGACAGGTTAACACGAGTTAAGAAAACGCCGCGCCCATCCGCGCGCGGCGAGCGGCAAATAACGATCCTCTTGCCCGTCTCCCCTGCTACTCATACGTAAGCATGACATCTTTTGTCTTCCGTGAGCACAAAACCCTTCTTTTCCGAGAGAATTTGCACAATTCCTCCCAAGTACTCTACAGTTGCCAAGGAGCTTTGGAAAATCAAAAAAAAGGGGAGACAAGGAAAGAGGAGAAAAAAAAAACAAAAAAGAAGAAAAGGGCGGAATGAAGGCAAAATATAAGGACAAGAAAAGTAGAAAAGAAGAAAAAAAGATCAAGGAAGAGCATACAATAAAAGGAAAAGGAGGAAACGGAACTAAGAATAGGGCGGGCGACCAAGGGCAAGGAGAAAAGAAAGAAAAAGGGGAAAAAAAGGCGAAAAGAAGGGCACTCTCACAATTTCTAACCTCATGGTTCCGGCTTGCCATACTACTGTGAGGAATATTTTTTGTAAGAGCAACCCTACTGCGTTATATCAAAGCTGCTTGAGCTTGAAGAGCTTGACATTTGTGGGGAGAATGGGTCCGCAGCTGCAGTAGCGTGCTAGTCGTACCCAGATGCCGTTTCCGGACTGCGCCCGCGCTATCCTCAAGCTGCAGCTTTTGCGTCGATATCAAGGTAGTGCAGCGAAGCACGCACTCAGCGGTAGAGAGTAGGCAGAAGTTAGAGGGACGCAGACAAGTAACGCGTTTGGCTATGGTTAGGCGTGTGGCTGGCGAGGGCCGGGAGAAAGCACTCAAATACCACCCAGCACCGTTCCCATGCAATTTTGAGCGGAGAAAACGGGCACGGTGCTGCAGCTGCGAACTCATTCACCTCACATGGCAAGGACCACAAACGTTAAGGTAAGTGTACAGTTTGTCTTTGAGTTGTTCTTGTAGCACATTTGGAGAAGCCAAAATTTTTCAGCAAGCTTTCGTGAGCTGTTGACACAGGAACCTGATCCCTGACCCTGATCCCTGCGACGCTGCAGTTGGTCCTCACAAGATAGGTGAAAGAGCGCGGCCAATTTTCGCCGCTGGGACAGGCGCTGCGGTCTCAATGAGAAGCGGTATTTCGAGAAAAGCTCTTCAGGTATGCTAGAGAGTGAATCTGCAGAGTTAAAATAAGCGTTCTAGAGGCTGTACAAAATATGCCCCTTCACTCGAGTGGTCCAAATAAACCCCAGACTTTTCTCTGCAAGTGGTCATCAACTATGTATAGATATAAAAAGGACGAATGGATGAGTCTCCTTCTTGATCAATCCCTTTTGGGATGCGGCACGAATTTTACTTCCATTCAGAATCGAAGTGGGTAACTGAATGCGATTTGGTCCTATACAATTACTTGTGAAGGCCAACAGATACATAAGCCAGTGTCCTTGCTGCCGCTTTACCGTTCCTACAAGCAAGGAGCCTTTGTTGGCTTGAGTGGGGCCCAATCCAGGATTTGATCCCGGGAGGGCGCATGGTAAGCGTGGCAGTTGCCACCGGAACACCACCGCCTCTATAGTAACTAAACTACTCGAACCAATTGCTTTTCATCCAGAATTCACCGTCAGTGGCAAAAGACAATCTCGCTCACACGGCTCACATCCAACCAAGCCAGCCAAGCCTTAGTCCTCCTGTCCTCAGCATGCCCCCCCCCCTAGATGCATTCCACAACAATGGCGTACCCTGCTGTGACTTGTTTCTGACGATAACAGCAAAGAATTGAGACTGACTGTAAGGGTAAACCACCATGTACATGCATGATCCCTGCAAACGAAGGCTATGTGACGGGACGCAGACTGGAGCGTTGGCAGGGCCATCGTTTCCACCAGTGATGCCATCCTGGGTCTGCGATAACTGGAGAGAAACTGTTCTGACTGAGCCACAATTCACGTCCCTTCATGCGCGCTATCCTCTAACGGACCACACAAAGAGTGAGCTCGCAATCGATGTTCGAGCGAGTCTGCGCGGAATTCGAAAGCATGGCGCATGCCTAGCAAGTCCACGAGTGTCTTCCCTTTATCCTTTCTCTTCTCTTCTTTAACCATTATATATTCCCTCATGTTTATTATATTCTTATCATTTATTTATGTTGATACTGATAATTTCACGATAAAAATTCGGCCATCCCTCAAGGAAGGAAAAGAAAATTCACTAGCAGCAGTCTGGTTTCTTGGAAAAAGCAAACATTCGAAGGAAAAAACACAGTACAACGTCGTTTCATAGCTGACGTCAGATCAAGACGCCAATAAAACCTCCCACAGCCAACCAGTTCGTATAGGGCTGACGTTCAAGCCACTGAGATCCATTCATCATCCCATGGTTTCGATCAGCGCTTCTCATCGATCTGCTCGTTCTCTTGGAAACCCTTACACACGAGACCGTTCCACTTGGATCGACTTCACGGCAAAGGGATTGGAAGCCCCCAGGGTTATCGAGCGTAGCTTTTCAGATACAAGTAGAGATCGGACTTTTTGGAAGGATCGTGACAAAAATTACTTCCTTAAGGAGCACAAGGTACGATATTGGTAGTTGCTCAAAAATAGTAGCAGGGGTGCTATACAGTGGGGAAAATGTCGAAAAACCCAAGTTAAACGGCCTAGAACCTGCGAAATATATCTCTGTTCTGCACGGCACTGGACAAGGATTCTTGGACGAGTTCCCGTTGACATGGGGCCAACAACTGCGCTGATAGGCACACAAGCACGTGTGTTTCCATATATCCCTGTGGCAACGCTCCACATCAATTGTACTTCATAAATGAAGCGATAAGAGTACCAGCGTCAGTGTGGCTGGGGTTATGTGGCAAGAGAATCGTAATTAACCGCGCCAGTGGGCGTCGCGTGCGACGTCGCGCCCGCTAATGACGACGATTTTAGGTGGTATTGGTCGAGAATAGATAATGTATGACCCAAAGTAGACGAACGTGTCTACCATGTCCTTGTCAACATGAAACCCGGTACTCCAATCGGAAGGGTAGTGCAAATTGGGTAGACGTCGCGCCCATTGCCGCGTGCAACGTCCAATTACGATTCTCTTGCCCGTCTCCCGTGTGGCGCGCGGGCACTTGTGGGTGGGTGGTTGCGGTGGGCATCCGGGTGGGCATGTTGCATAGTTAAGCGCTGGCTAGAGAAGGCGCCACGCAGCGCGTGCTATGGGGCATAATGTTCTTTCACCTTGTCTATTAATCGTGCCACTTGCCTTTGAGTGACAGCGTTAGGGATTGGGAGGAGGGGGCGGAGCTAGGAAACGACGTAAATGGGGAGCCCCTTCTATTCAAGCTCTCGACCACCCTAGAAGGCGGTAAAGGACCGCTATGCCAATAACCTTTTCCCCTGGCTCCGCCCATCCGGCACTCCCGGGCGATGTCTTTTAGATAGAATTAGTGTTCCCCAGGTGACTCACAGGAATCATTTCCTTCTGCGTCATCCGTCATCCCGTAAAGGCTTTTTAGCTCCCACTTGAAGATCGATTATGCCATTGAGTTCGTGCAGAGGATGATTCATAGCTGAAAACCCCTGTGAGTCATCTATAAATCACCCTGTCACCTCGATTCCATAACTGCAAAACAGGGTTCTGGTTAGAAGGGAAAACCTGAACTCAGACAATGCATTTTAAAGTGACACTGAAGCGCCGATGACACGCTCGACACAAAGCACCCCCAAAACAGCGTCTTCAGGTGTGATATGATTGCAGCGTTGTTCTTACAAGCAAGGTCATTTCACAGCGTTCCCAGAAAACTGTTGCCCTAAGGGGCAAATTATTAGAAAGGTCGCGAACTATTGGAAATAATCACTAGAATACTTATAGGAGGGGATGACAGAAGCGGTGATTTTTTTATTATTGATCTTGTATAAAATGAAGGTGAATCCCCTAGAGTGCAAGGTTTAACTGGAGCCTAGGGACGTTTTGTCGTTGGGGAAAAAATTTGTGAGGTATACTACTCCCACCTCCCTGTCCCCACAAAAGTTCCTTCCCTGGTGTGACCCTCCCCCTTCCCCACCTCCTATGCTACCGGACGTTCCCGGAATTTTTTTCAGTCTTATCCACCTCACCCTTCTTCCTCAGAAAAGAAAAACAGCTGTCAAGCGGTAGCATTTACAACCACGCATGGGTAGCCGTTTTGGCCTTTCCAGGCCTGGCGGAAGCGAAGAAGACATAATGTCAGCCAATTATGTCCATATAGTAGTTCAACAATAGGCGTATCGGCGATGGTTGCGTACTGCCTGCTTGTTCGCCTCGCTTATGCATGAGTCTGTACCTCTCTTCTGTCTGGACTCTCGCTGGATTAGATGGCTAATGCCGTTTGGACTCCAGAAATTTCGGCTGCGAGCTCATTTTAAAAGTGGCAAGATCACCAAATCCGCTAAAAACTTGTATATAGGGGTAATTCAACATCCTGATCACGAATATGACATTCATTTTTGGCGCTGGCGCTAATGGATGACACTACGGTTACCTGCGCTCTGCTAAGGCTGAGCCCAGGAGGTAATCGTAGTGTCCTCTCTTGGCGCCAGCGCCAAGAATGAGTGTCATACTCGTAATCAGGATGTTGAATTACCCCTATATACAAGTTTTTAGTGGATTTGGTGACTTAGGCAATTTGAAAATGAGCTCGCAGCCGAAATTTCTGGAGTCAAACGGCATAGTGTCTGATAGATGCGCGTTGCAGCCACCCTCTTTTTGCTCTCAGATATGGACTATCACTATCTCGGACAGCTCTGACTAAGTGTCTTCCCCGAAATAATTAGGCCACTGTAAGAAAGAAAGATTTAGGCAACAAAGTTGGTTTCTCAGTTGCTCGTAGTAGAAACTAGTAAAGCTCAAGTAGGATGTGAGAATTGGAATGACTTCGAATGAGAGGCTAATTCGCTCATCTACGGGGGCGGTAGACCATTCCTCCGTTTCATGAAGTGGTCGTTTGGGTGTAGAAAGTCCATAAAAAGTAGAAGAGTTATGGAAGAAGGTCCGCGACAGTGGCCACTTGTCACTTTTCGCGGGCGCCCCAAGGCTTAGCCGCAGTAGACCCTAAACGACCACAGTCCGCACGGCCTATTTTCTTAGAGCCTATAGTAGCGCTGTTCCTCCCTTGTGCTCCGAACTCCAGCGCCAAAAGTAGCTTATAGGTTCGACGATTAGAGAAGTGAGGGAACAATTGCCTAATCCCTGAGGCAAGTTTGAGCGTTCAAAGACGAGAAAGAATTAGGTCAAACGGCACGAGTCCTTCTAGGGTAAGCTCTAGCATCATTAATCTTGATGGCACAAACAGGGTAGGTCCTGCCCTTGGGGGAAATATGTTGCGATAAGCGACCCCCGCCCCCGAATTTCCCTCTCTGCTAGGACCCCGTCCTTACACCGCATCCTACCCACCATCTTCGTGAATTTTCCCATTTTTCAAAGACAGTTATTACACCAGATAGGACTACTCTCTTCTCCGGTTACCAAATAGAACCTCGTAAGGGGTTCCCTTACGTACGACGTGTCCTGGCGCCAAAAGCTAAGGACTGTGCGGGACAAGATTTTGGAGGGTTTTCGTTTTGAAAGCGTTGAAAGCTCGAAATAACCCTTGTGACCATGTGATGTTTATCTGGGCGCGTTTCAGTCTTTGAGATATCGTAAATTATTCGTGCGCTTGCATTCTCGAGACAATCGGAGATTAGCCGAGCGAGAACCAAAAGATCGAAAAATGACGCGAAATCCAAAAAAAGTCAAGCTAAAATGAAAAAAAGGAATAACTCTGTTAAGCCATGGTAAGGTCATTTGAGCTACAGTTACAGTATACCGGTTACGGTAAGCTTAATAAATACTGAAGGAGTAGAAACCCACACTCTTTCACGTCGAACAGCACTTCAAGAAAAGGGTCGAGTTCAGTTGGCAGATCGGCACCGACTGCCGATAGGAGCAGTACGGCCAGCAGTACGACCACCCAGCTTCTCCGAGCCATGAAAGCTCCAGACGATGGCCGTCCTCCAGTAATTTGAGATAATTAAAAACGACGATTCCGTTCGTATCGAAGACGTTGCAGTTGCGTTTTCTAGAGCATGAGTAGGTGCTGGAGAACGAAGCGCGACTAATCGCCGAAAATCGTCAACGGCCGCCCTCTCCCCCATGGAGCGAGCGCCTTCGCGCCCCCAAGCGAGTTTCACACCGTCAACAGGTTCTCGAGCGAAATTCGCGTTTGAAATGCGCGCCATCGCGGTTGCAGTTCGACTACGGTAACTTCCTGCGTCTCCACGTTCCGCGTGATATTCATCGCGTCGCTTTGCCCCCACCAGGCGCAGTTTGGCGGTGGACTTTTTTCGGACCACGAGCTTCTAGTCGGTTATAGCCTGGTTTGTCCTGCTATTGGGATGGCTACCTTTTATTATTTGGTTTCCTGTTACCCATAGTTTATTGTTACCGATGAGCAAAACCTAAGATTTCCTCTAAATGTTATTTTTCTAGTGAATTCTTTTCTTCTTTCTGAGTTGTGAACTTCAGCTTTGAAAGGAACATCCTTCCTTAATCTCGCGCAGCTGTAATTTTTAATTAGTGGTGTTAGTAATAGAAGGACCTTGTCATTTCTGCATTCATGCACTATCCTGGCCTCCTGCTTCCATATATTGATTGTGAAGCTGCAACCAGCTCGTTGACACATGTGAATTGAACGATGCCGGCTTTTACAGATAGTAACACTTGAATATGCGACTTCAGGGCCATTTCGGTTTCGGTGCGGTGCTTCGTGAAAAGATAGGTCGGCCATTTTCCACGAGATGAATGCACCCCTTTTTGCGCAAAGGAACCACCAACCTCGATACGGCTTTTCCTCCAGGACACGGGTCTCTTCTCTGGCTCACAGTCATTTTTCGAACCATCCCACACTAAAGACCATTAAACGTGGAAAATAATTGAACAGGTTTCGTGGAGAAAGACCTTATGGTACTGCTCCGTAGTGTGGCAAGATATCACAAAATTTCCCGGAAGATAGGCGTTAACATGGTGCCTCTCTCTTCCGGAAGAGAAAAACTCACCGGCGACGCACACGCGGTGCGTGCAGGGCGATGGTGCGGCAAAGAAGTGACACTGACAAGTGTTTCCCCTCTCTGTAACCGATTTGCGCATGGGGTTGGGGCTACTACCCGTTATTGAACTCATTGTTTTGAGTTCGTTTTATGGATGGCGCAGTTGTAAGTAACAAACCTGGCTTGACGGTCGAAGTTCTGATGTGCAGTTTCCGAGTGTGCACAATCTCAAGAATGATGGCTTCGCAATAAGGTTTTATTAATCAAACCTGCCGTGCGTTGAATTAACTACTCCAGGACTGTAATGAATTTGTCGAGAGAGTTCGCGCGGCCTCATTCCCATATTCAGACCTTTTCGTTTCTTGCTTGCCGTGGATTTGGATGTTATTGAGTAGCACTAAATTCAGAAACCACTTTCGATGCTTCGATTATAACGTTGTGCGTCCATAAGACGTAAATGAGTCCGTTGAATCCAAAATCTCGTCGATCAATGCTCTTTCAGATTTTATAATGGATCAGTTCCAAGCACTCATCGAACCTGGCCGTCAATTCGCTAAGGATTCAATTCGATTGGTGAAGAGGTGCACTAAGCCAGATAGAAAAGGTTTGCGTTTCTGCTACATTGTTCATTTTT
>MU943568.1:0-19218 GCA_036418165.1 Cooperia oncophora | reverse complement strand
CAACCGTTCAGAAACCCGTATGTGTGTGGAAGCAAAGTTACAACATATCACTCACTTCTTTTAAAGTAACAACTTCGTCCAAGCAAAATTTTCAAGGAACTCCGGAAATCGCAGGAGCATAATCGCTTCCTTGATGCAGAGAACCAAGAACTGCGATTCAAGCTGGAAAATCTTCATAAGGTTTCGAACGAAGTTGTTACTTTAAAAGAAGTGAGTGATATGTTGATCAATACTGAAACCGTTTCTCCTTTTTGGCTTGAGTCTCAAGCATGCAACCGTTCAGAAACCCGTATAATCCTCTATGTGGAAGCAAAGCTACAACATATCACTCACTTCTTTTAAAGTAACAACTTCGTCCGAAACCTTATGAAGATTTTCCAGCTTGAATCGCAGTTCTTGGTTCTCTGCATCAAGGAAGCGATTATGCTCCTGTGATTTCCGGAGTTCCTTGAAAATTTTGCTTGGATAAGGCAAGGGGTTAAACAGTTCTGAAGAGTAGGATTACCGTCTGTACGTTTTTGAGTTTCTCTTCCTCATCAGCATTCTTCTCACATTGAACGCATGCATCCTAAAATTTTATATTCAGGCTAACTATTATGGACATTAAAAATGTCGTTCAATGTTCGTTGTTGTAGTATGATAACTGCTGTTTAGCTGCCAGTAAGCGCTTCGAAAGTTATAACAGTAATGCTGATTTATGAGCAAAAGTCTGACCCCAGGCGAGACTCGAACCCGCATGTCCCACTCACCGGGCGAGTCGCTAACTATTACGCCAGAGGCCCGCTCTTATCCTCTCAGCTCAATGGCTATTTGTGCCATAGCCTTACAGCACTCACACGTTCAACGTGATGAGCCGGTTAGCCGATATCGGCAGTGAACCGCAAGGCTGAAGGCTTTTTACATGTTTCAAGTTGTTTTGCTGGAAGGCTATGGTACAAATAAGCCATTGAGCTGACCATGAGAAGGTAAGAACGGCCTCGGCGGCGTAACGGTTAAGACAGCGTTCAGACTTCGCGACGGTAGCGCTTCGGTCGCGCGTTCGACGCGATCGATGCAGTCGAAAGCATGCGCATCGATCGCGTCGAACGCGCGACCGAAGCGCTGCCGTCGCGAAGTCTGAACGCTGCCTAACGCCCAAGCGGAAGATCAGGGTTCGAGTCCCGTCTAGGATCTGACTTTTGCCCATAACTCAGCATTCTTGTGATAACAGACAGCAACAGGACAATGTTCAGGACAATGTGCAGAGCTTCCCACAAAAAGATTAGATGCGACTCGAATGGTTCCACTCACTAGCGAGTCACGCGTTCTTGGAAACCCGTTCTCCACATTCGCAAAGTATGGCTTAAGATACATACATAGCTCACAAATATTTCTGTTGCAGAGCCACAATTGGAATGGAATGATCCAATTAGGCTTCAATTGTGCATACGTTTCGCGTCTTTTGATTTACCAACGAATAAAATAACCTGTTTCTCCGACACGAGCTCTTCGGATGCCTCAAAGACCTCTTCTGAAGGATGTTCCGTTACAGTTTTCAAGAGATCAGTAATTCGTAATTCAAGCAGCTCAATTTTCGTGCGCTTCTCCTATAAGCTGCATCAATAGAGAGTTGTTTTTGGTCCAAATGGTCCTTTGAAAGTGATTTTATCAACATTCAGTGAGTACTTACCTTTAATTCATTCTGTAAGGTTTCCACAAGAGCGTTTCTCTCCTTGACCTGCAACAGCAGTTATCAAAGTAGGATCAATTTTCGCGTCACAACCCAACAAACAAAGTGAATTCGCTCTCAAAACTCACCTGCTTTTCAAGAATCGACTTCTCCTCATGCCAGAGGTGACTCTGATTGAGAATTTTTTCATTTTCCTTCGTCAACTTGCGATTCTTTTCTGTGGTCTCTATCAGCTGCTTCACACTTGCAACTGCAAATAGGAAACCCTACATTTCCTTCGTTCACCGAGGAAATCATCTACGCGGGAATCTGCATCTCCGCAACTTCAGCATTCAGACGCTCATGTCGAACGGCTGCTAAGGGCGCTCCGCGTCTAATCATGGAAACGCTACAACCTCTATTGCAATCACTCCTGCATGAATTCTTTCACGCATTCTTGCTCTTTCCCTGAATCCCAGCTGCTCACTCTCACTTACCAAGGAGGAATGGTTGAAAAGGACGACCACGGCGACTCTAATCATGCGCGTTCTCCTTTCCACTAGTGAATTCTCTCATCTCGCAGGTTAGAAGAGCACGGATGACCAAAGTTGTAGCGGTCTCGTTTGGTAGCGTGGCTCTCTTCAATTACCTTAGCGCCAAAAAATATTTTATTTCGAAAGTGATCAAACGAGGCAGCAGTACTACTACTAGCAGTGGAGCACTCTCGGCCGCTGGACATGAACAACTAAATCATTCTGTTGAAGTACGAATGCACTCCAAGAGTGCGTTTATTCTTCGCAACTTGTTGCTCCGATCACGCGATTTGATCGAACAACTGGCACGAGAGCGCCGTTGCAGCAGTCCATCAATAAGGGAATGTTCTCAAAACGAGTGACGAGAACACAAAAAGACGGGACGAGAGTCAACCAATTTTACTGCTCTACTATCCTCGCAAAGACCAACTCGATACTTTTACTTCCCTTTCGCACGCATCCTCCTATTCGATTCTCGTGTTCTACTACTCTCCAGTGTTCCAAAGTATGAATACGGTCCAATCAAGGGACCACTGCAATAACCGCTCAGGTCGTATTTCTGAAAATTGCATGGCCCGATCGAACCGCGCGATCCGAGTCGCGAAGTATGAACGTACTTTGGAAAATAAAAAAATACTGCAGACCTAACGCGTTTTTTTCGTCGATGTCTAGCTGATCCAGTTCCGAATTCCTAAAGAGCAGATATTAACAAATCGCTTGAAAACAAACTACAGAGTTCTATTGCATCAAAAATAATAGGACCATACAAGCGGATGGGTGAGTCGCAATGGCAGGAAGCACTGTCACCATGCACAGAAACTGCGGATCGAATCCCGTGCTGGCCAGGAGTAGACGAGTCGCAATGGCAAGAAGAGTTGCCATCATAATGACGTTCTGTGGATCGAATTCCTTTCTGGCCAGGCGTGGGCGAGTCGCAGTGGCAAGAAGCGCTGTCACCATACGCACGTACTGCGGATCGAATCCCTTCTTGACCGCTAGTTGACGAGCCGCAATGGCAAGAAGAGCTGTCACCTACTGCGGATCGGAATCCGTCTCGGCCAGCCAAGTCTTCTTCTTTTCTAGAGAAAACTCATTAGTACTCAGACCTAATTCGAAATAGTGAGAACAACATAATACATTATTTGAAAACCAAGCATATTTTGATAGTCAGAATAACAAGAACTCAAAGCGTGTGAGAGGCAGGAAGAATGTGTTAGCGTCAAGCTCTCTGGGTCCGTTTTAAATGATACGAGGAACTTACTCAAAAAAGCTTCGCACTGAAGAGTGCCGGTTTCGTGCAATGGGAGTCGAAGTAAGCGGCGAAGTACAGGAGCACAAAGGAATTTTCACCATCGTCCTAGGTCGAGTATTATCTTGGAGAAAAAAAAGAAAAGAACCAGATGAAAGATGAAAGATTGCAAACTCTGAGTTCAGCACAGAACAAATTTGCGAAAATCCTATGCTTTCACGAATTTCACAAAATTTTCAACTCCATACAATGTTTTCGTGAAGGTGTGGAACAAGAAGTTAAAATAGCTCTGCTGCAGCGACAGAGTTGCTCGATATTAACTTGCGATGTTACGTACCAAGAAATCTTCATCTTCTCGAGGGGTCGGATGACCACTGTCCGGGTCCACCTCGCCAAGCCGCCTCATGCTGAAATGTTTGGCATTTCCTTGGCTTCAAAGTAGAACTGTAACGAGCTTCAAGAGAAGACGGGTGGGAGGAGGGGGAGGTAGTGGTGGAGCATGCGGAACTTACTAAACAAAGTCGCTTTACAACCAGACACGTAATAGAGACCTCAAAACACTATAAATCTACGACTTCAAATCTAAGAGCACATTCTGAAGAAGGTGACTTCCTTGTGTTAAAGCGTTCAGGTCTTTACCAGTTCATTATAGAACACCCTAAGATCGTAAACTAGAATGTTATACAAATCTGAAGCTCACAACTGGTAAGATAGAAAAGTCCCTATACAGCAGTTTTGATGCTCACAGCCCCATCTTCAGAAGGCTTATGGACATATTTGCACAAAATAACCGAACGAATTTCCCCTTGGTTCATAAAAATTAGAAGAAAAGAAGCCCGTTCAACATAAATGCGGCAATTCTGAGCACATTCTGAAGAGATTTCTGTTGCTTGAAATATGAGAATCCCTTTCGAAGTTTGAAACCCAGAATTAATGGGTCAGGGGTGACCATTTTCAACGAAACGAAAAGCTCCGAAATGATACAAAATAGTAAACCTCAACACATGTATGTGTTCAATGTGTTGGAATATCCAGCGCGAAATGCAGTCAAGGAATGTTCGGAACTTACACAGCAGCGAATAGGGAACGAATTGGCAAAGCGAACCGAAAAGAACGGAAATGACAACGAGGATACGATGCTGTCTTCCTGTTGTTGTTTCCAGTACTCTTTCCACGCCACAAATCCTCAATGACGATAGCTGGACGAGCTGTTTTTTTCGCGCGCGGGAACAGAGAGGTTTTCAAATCGCTGACTCCGCCGAGCGCCGAACGCGTGGCGGCCGTGTGGGTGATGACCAACGGACAGTGCAGGTACAGCTGCGGAAAAAAAACTGGAACAAGCCAAAAATGGCGCTTCACACGGTTCTGAAGCTCTTATTCAACAGCAGTACAGTGGAAAGGTAAACAGATAGCAGGAATAACAAGAGAAAACTATTCAGCGCTCTGAATTTGGTTTGCCTACTTCAGGACTGGATTTCGAGCCTCATTATCCGGAAACTCAACAGGAGCTTCAGAGGTATCCATGGATATCCGACTCCGATTTCTCAAAAATGCATGGAACTGCTCACTCGTCTTGGTGGTCTCTCTCCCTTTGACTCGCAGACGTTAATCAAAATTCCCGATGGGGTTTGATGGTGACGGCCTTTACGTCGGTCGCAAGTTGTCATCCTAATTGCTGTCTTTGGGCAGTGTCGGAACCTAGATTTCACGTACTTTCTTTGGAAACAGTTCTTCCATGCATACTTCATTTATATCCACTACACTCTAGTTCGCTGCGAACGATTGGACGTGTCAGGCAGTATGAGTGTTCACACCGTTGAAGCCGTTCTTCTGCCTTCTAGCATGCGACTACCAGTAGTAGAAATTAAGTAATACGAACGGTAGATACAGTCTTCAATTGCCTCGCTTTACAAACTGGATGAAGGCCGGGTTGCACCGCCACCAAATCATCCCGCCAATTACTGGAGTCCAAATTCATCCCGCCTGACACACCCAAGTTTCGTCCGCAGCGAACTACACTATATATTTCGGTTCACAAGTCAAGGAAAAACAAAAAATAATCGCATAGAAAATTTCGATTTTTTGGCTTGTTCTGAGCTTTTTTCGCTGTTGTACCTGCTAAGGCTCGACTTACGTGATGACGCAATTAAAAGCTTGGCTACTTAAAGGCACGGTCCGCGATCAGGTGTAGAAGTTGAAAATATGGCGTCGGAAGTGCAGTGCGCTACGCGAGGAACAACCTTGTACCAGTTTAGCGAAAAGTTGTAAGGGAGTGGCGCTATAGCGTGATATAGGTTCAGTGATGCCTCCTTTTTTCCAGTGACTCCGCCTCCAAGGCCCGCCTTTCAGTGAAAAACGAAGCTGCAGGACGAAAAAGCATGAAAATCGTCACTTGTACGGTCGTAGAGTTCTTATCGGGGAATCAGCTGTGCGGATGGGGGTAGTGTTGGAGATGGAGTTAACTGGGCACGTACAAACTGGAATCGGAATGGGGCTCTCTACAGGAGAGTTGACATAATTTTTCAGTTTTTTCTTCGTTATCGGGTAACACAGCACCTTGTCGCCCACCTGCAACCCCCTACTCACTATCTGAAACGGCGAATGATCGCGGGCTCTGCCTTTAAGGCATTGTTCACAGTCTGCGGCCCAGCGTTTCTCTGGAACGCAGCGGTTCGGCGAAAAGCTTTCGATACGTATCGACTGGCGGTTGGGCGAAGAGTCTGGCGGTTGGGCGAAAGGGTTTTGATACGAATCGACGGGCGTTTCGCCAAACCGCGACGTTTTTCGCCTTCGACGAAACGCTAGCTCGAGGCGTTTTTCGCCAGCGAAATCGATACGCATCTATTGCTTTTCGCCCAACCGCCGAACCGCGGCGGTTCGGCGAAACTAGCGGTTGGCGATTCTCCGATCGATGACTATTTTTTGCTTTTCTCCCAACCGCCGTTTCGTCAGGGTCGCAGACTGTGAACAATGCCTAAGAGAAAGCCCTCGGAAGAGAACGAGACAAGTGGTTTCCTCGGCCTCCTCCTTTTCTCCGTCTTGCCCTTCCCTTTGTCTACATGTCTAAATTTAACGAAAGATCATGCACTAATTGTTCTCATTCAATAGCTTATAGTCATCGAGGAAGGCTTGAACCGCATTCCTCTGTTAGGAAGGTCAATGTTAAATGACCCAATAGATCTATGGAGCAGGTGGGACAAACGTGATTCATTATGTGCCATAATGGATCTGATTGGGATGGCGACATAGTAATTGGCGTTTTTTTTTCATTTGAAATTTTGTTCCAAAAGTGAAATGTTTTGCGCAAGCAAGCTCGATATCATCTGATAGGAAACTTCTCGTAGTATAAGAATATCAAAACAGCTTCGGTTGAGGGAATAATTTTTGTGAATTTTTTAGTCGCTGAGTGAACGTAAGTCGCGAAATTAGACCTTTCCGTCAATTGCCTCTATTTTACGTCTTACTCGGGATGGATACAAGTGCTAAAATCGCTTAGCTGTCCATATTGGAAAAGTTGAGTAAGAGTCTCCAGGGCCAAGAGAATCTCAATAGGGACGCTTTGGAACTAATTCAAAATTTCAAGGCTGCAACTTCACCTCGCGATAATGGGAGGCTCACGTCATAATTCCACTTGAAATTTATGAGGGACAGTTGATATGTCCGCTGATATTGGTTTGCATGTCTGATAGCAACCGCATAGCCCAAATAGCAGGTTCCATGGCGATTCTAATGAGCTGCCTTTAGGAAGCTGTCAAGCTCTAGAGCGTCATGAATCGCCAATGGTTTGAGTAAGGATTAGAGAACAGCTTCATTATCTAGGACGGCTAACAATATTCCTGAAAAGCACAACCGACCGACGCACCTTGAAGAAACAGGTCACCATACCTCACGATTTTTTTTTTGTTTTCTTTAGTAAATTTCAAACACAGTATTTACAACACTATAAAAATATAGATATTTACAATAAACTAGTCAATGATATATTCCCCATTGTTTCTTACAACCTCCTCCCACCACAGTGCTGTTCAATTGTTGATGCTTATCGACTGACATTCCATGTATACAACCTGAAAACAAGGAAAATAAAACGGATGTTCAAATATTGCCCAGCACTGCTATAGACGGAATTGCTATCAGATCATGCAAACATCATCAGCCAACATTCAAGTTGACATGAAAATTTCAGGAAAAAGACGGTGAGCTGGTCCCAGTATCAGCCGAGTTGAAGCCTTGCAACTTTGAAATATCTTGAAATTAGTTCCAAAGCGTCCTATTGAGATTCCCTTGCTGAGACTTCTACCTCAACCTTTTCCGAATGTATGGAGCAGCTTAAGCGATTTTAGCACTTCGAGTAGACGTAAATAGAGGCAGTTGTCGAAGGTGCTAATTTTCGCCGACTTCACTTTCAACTTCAACGACTAAAAAATTCACAAAAATTATTCCCTCAACCGAAGCTGTTTTGATATTCTTATACTACGAGAAGTTTCCTATCAGATGATATCAAGCTTGCTTGCAAAACATTTCACTTTTGGAACAAAATTTTCAATTGAAAAAAACGCCATTACTTATGTGCCAACCCAATAGTGAATGATTGTACCGTGCAGGGCAGGAGGTTAGGATTAAATAAGTGATCATTAGGTTGTGGGATGTGTTAACTTGGTTCCCAGTCAGTTTCTGGCATTGCGCTATGGGGTCGTCGTATAGGGTCTAACTAGGTGACTGTTAGGTGGTCTGAACTTTGTTTTAGTAAATTATTGTGGTGGTCCACATATTAGTGTAGGCTTTGTTGTTGGGTAAGAGTGAAATAGTTGTTTACTACGTAGGGGTCGTCCTTTTGCTTCTAGTTGTAAACTGCGGTAACAAACTTATAGCTCCCGAGACAACTGTGGGTCGGAGTAATCTCTGATTAGAGTGGTTTCAAGGCGGCGGCTGCTCATTTTAGAGCTCAAAGGCAAAGCCCGCGATCATTTGCCGTCATAGATAGTGGATTCGAGTTTGCATATAGCCGACAAGGTTCAGAGTAACCGATAGTGAAGAAAAAAAAGAAAAAACATGCCAAGTGTCCTAAATAGAACCCCATTCCGATGCCTGTTTGTACGTGCCCAATTAACTCCAACATTACGCTTCATCCGCACAGCTGATTCCCCGATAAGAACTCTACGACCGTACAAGTGACGATTTTCATGCTTTTTCGTCCTGCAGCTCGTTTTTCACTGAAAGTAGGGCATTGGAGGCGGAGTCTGGAGGCGGAGTCACTGGAAAAAAGGAGGCGTCACTGGACCTATTTTGCCTTATAGCGCCCCTCTCCTTACACTTTTTGCGCGAAACGGTCAAGGTTGTTCGTCCGCGGACCACTTGACTCTGACGCCATATTTTCAACTTTGATTACTGATCTGCGGACCGTGCCTCTTACGGGCGTGGTTGATTCTCGCTGTATTGGGTCGTCCGGCACCCTCGCACTGTATAGTGCGGTTGTTTTTCTCTTTCCGTGTTCCTCGTGTAGTCACTGTCGTTTTCATGGTCATGCTTTCTGACAAGAGAACAAATTGTTTCACTTACGGAGGATTTTTCAGGATTGCTCCGTCAAGTGTCAGTCCGTCATCTCGAAAACGAACCCTCACTTCGACCACCCCAGGAGGCGGTACAGTTCTCTGGTTTCTTAGAAGAGAGGACTGTGTCCCTTAGCGTCAGGGAGTGAGTTTTATAATTATTGCAGCTAGGTGATCATCTTAGGTATCTTGCGACTCGTGTAGTGAGTTCGATTATTTAAGGAGCAGAAGAACGAATGTCGAAGGAAATACTCGCGCTGCTTTGTAGCCAGGGAAGCGATGCTAATAATTAGAGTTGTTAGTGAAAGAAAGTCCTGCGACACTTTGACAAATTTGCGAGCGACAATTTTCCTTCACTTAAGAAACCTGCAATCTATTACAGGTAGCTCCCATCTATGACTTACGACTTAATACTATTAGGTTGTTCGAAAAGTCCTGCGACACTTTGACCAAATTTTTCGAACTAAATTTCTGGTCAGTAAAGGACATCTCCAATCTACAAGGTAACCGCAGTTGATGACTAGGACTAGTGCCTTTCTTTTGCACAGCTTCTCATTTCCATTCTCATAGAACTACGGCAACTGTGGTAAAAAGAAGAGGTGGACCTCATTCTCGAGTTGAGGTTGATTTTCGGAACTTTTGCTTTGTGAAGAATGCGATAGTGACCAAAGGAGGTGGTAATTAGAGGCTGCTAACTTTGTTAAATAAGTACGGTCGCATTCTCTGATCGAAATGCATGATCTTGTGGCGTAGCCTGATCCCCACAGCAGTGCTCGTTACCGAGTAGTAGAGAAAAATTGAGTATTTCTGAATGAATTCAAGCGTGACGTCATCCATATTTTGAAGTCGATTAAGGTGGACTGTGGTCCTTACAACGGTGCTGGTATCCAGTGATACCGCTTGGAAGTCCCACCAATAACACACTGAAATCTTTATCCCATGCACATCTTCTCTTTGGCTAAGCAATCTACTTTTCTGTTCTGAGAGTCCTGCAAGGGCATTTCAGTGTTACAAAAGGACTCACGTTCCAAACCACAAGATCTCACAAAAGTTCCTACGCTGTGTACAAGGAAAAGAAAACTCAGTCACGGTCATTCGGTATGACTTGTCAGACGGGTCCAACTCATGAGGCATCCTTCACAAAAATTTTTTCCGATAACCGAGATTGCGGAGAAGCATGGCAGTTGTCAGTCAGATGGAGCCTAGAGAGGTCGCCAACTTACCGGTGGTTACGTTCGGCTGCGCCTCAAGAAGCTTGAGTAAAGGGCCGTCATTCTGTGCTGATGGGCGACCTATACATTGCCCAACTACGAGTTAAATAAGTCCAGCTTAGAAGCGCTGATGCAAAAGCTACCCTCTGCCATGGCAAGCGATATCCTTCCTCAAGACAACGTAGGTGTCAGCTTCCTTGACTACGGCGAAGTGGCCCTACAGGAACTCATAATATGGGACAGGTCGAAAAGTACCTCGATCTCTGGGGGACTTTTAAGCTTTGAAAACTTCCTCAAAGTCATGATATACCCATGTGCAGAAACCCCAGAGGACAGTCTCCACTAATCAGGGATAAAAACATCCAAAATGATTTTTGGTTTTTTCTAGAACAATTCAATCAAAGTGTCGCAGGACTTTTCGAACAACCATACCTTTTGCACACCTTCTCATTTCCATCCTTACAGAACTACGGCAGCTTTGATAAAAAGAAGAGGTGGACCACATTTTCGAGTAGACATCGATTTTGCGGAATTTTTGCCGTTCCAAAGGAGTGTTGTAGACAAATTGTGAGCGGTAATTGGAGCCTTCTTAGCCTTGGTAAACAGGGCACAGCGTTCGATGGGGATTCCCTATGGGGGGGGTCGTATTTGGCCGCCAAAAGGGGGGTCGTATTTGGGCTGGGAAAAATTTATTTTTATAGTTGATTTTTCTCGCTTTGCGGACGTTTTGGAGGGGGGGGGTCGTATTTCTGGCTAGGAGTTACGTGGTTCACTTCATGAGTTTTATGAACCCCCCCCCGACGCCTCGACAACTTTTTCGCCGAGTATAAACCACAACCACAGTCAGCCATGTCAGCCATCGTACGAGCATGGGGGGGTCGTACCAGCCCCTGAAAAAAAGGGGGGGGGTCGTAAAAGCTCGACCAAAATCCCCATCGAATGCTGTGCCCTGCTTGGTAAATAAGCTGGGACGACCATTGCTGTGCCAGCAGCCAGCGACTTCGCTTCGAAGTCCCACCAATAACACAGTGAAATCTTTATTCCATAGTTATCTGCTTTCAGCTGAGCAATCTACTTTTCTCCTTGAGCGATCTTGTGGGGGTTGTGATGGATTACGCAAGCACTCCAACACTCGCTACCAACCACAGTTCTCACAGAAGTTCTTCCATTGCTGATGCTAAGGCCGAAGGGAAAACCCAGTCGACGGATGTCCGCGAGCGCTTTGTTAGACTGGGTCCAACTCATGAGACATACTCCACAAAAAATTATCCCTACAACCGAGATTGTGAGAAGCGTGGCAGGTGCCACGTGCCACTTAGGTGGAGCCTAGAGAGGTGCGCAACTTATCTGATGGCTTACGTATCGGCCTGTGCCTCAAGAAGCTTTGAGTATAACGGCCGTCTTCTGTGGTAGTGGCGACCCTATATGGGTTGCCTACCTTTGAATATAAATAACTCCAAATTGCAAGCGCTGATACAAACAAAACACTCCGTTATGGCAAGCGATATCCTTTCTTGAGAAAACGCAGGTGTTAGCTTGTTCGACTACGGCGGAATATCCCTACAGGTACTCACATTGTGGGATAAATCGAAAAGTACCTTGACCTTGGGGACATTTAGGCTTTTAAAGCTTCCACAAAGTCATTTATATACCCGTCTGCAACAACCTCAGAGGACGCTCCTCCAATTAGGAGTGAAAACATTCAAAATGCTTTTTTTTTCTCGAGAACAGTTGAAGCTGTCCGCAGCCGACTTTCTTCCAACCTTGTACTAAGTTGGGCCGATGTGGCCCCGTGTCCAAGGATCTTCGCTGTCAACTATGAACCCTTGTTCTCAATCTTTATAGTCGAGTGGCCATGACAAACCTAAATTTACAGTTAAACGTATAATGCTCCACTTTGCGTGTGTTTCTCCATTCGTTTTTCTGCAACTACACGCTCGAAGGCTCGATTTTTGTGTTTGTTAAGCGCACTGAATAATCGGGTCCCCGTAAAACAGCCACACAGCCTTCTTCTGCTATTCGCCTTTAGTTTGGCAAGTGAGGCAATAGCCTCAAAACATTTCCACATGTTACATCACTTGATGTGCGAAACTTTGATACATTCAACACTGCTAACATCTTTATTGATTGTCATAAGTTCTATTCTACTAAGGTTCACTCGGAACGTTGTGCAAGGATTTCTGCTACCTGCCCTCTCCGAGGGAATGTATGAAGCTACGAGTTCCTTTACCAATGGAATGGAGATATCGTATGTGTTGTTTTCTGATTGCGGTCGCCACCTGCTAAGACTCGACTTGCGAGATGACAACTCAGCACATGGCTTAAGAGACCGCCCTTCGAAGAATAGAGCAGCGGTTTCCTCGGCTGGCAACAACGAACCACTGGCCTCCTGGACTCCCTCCTTCGCTCTTCCCTCGCTTTTTCTTGGTCTGTTCATGTATATGCCTAATAACGAATAAACTTATAAACACATGCTTGTTCTTAGCTAGACCATTACACCCATGGGATGAGGGCTTAAGCCTCCCCTTCAATCTGGCACATATGGTTAGTAATTCGTAAAACGGCTCTGGAGCACTCGACTGGTCAGCGAGGGGTCTCCGGTTGGTAGTGCGAGACACTACTGTGACGGTAGCCACACAAACCCTGCGCACCAACACACTCATGCACTCGGGGTCCGAGGCTAACCACGCTCGCCCGTGCGGCCTGATGGGTGCGGACAGACTCAAAAATCTGAAAAATGTTTCCAGATCACTCCAGACACCGGCAAAAGATGATCGAAGGTGTGCACAGGCTCGGTTATCGAAGTGAGATAGACACACCCATCGTGTGTGGAGCATGTGCCCACAGATGGATGTGTATCTCATTTACAGGTGGGCGGGGCACAAACGAAAATCCTCTATCTGGTGGCAGAGCGGTATAGGCATCGTAGACAAGTGGGTTGAGATTCATAAGAGGTTTGTAGACAAGGGAAGACATGACAGGCCGTGCTCGAGATGTACAGTGCTTGCCACGAAATTTCTTAAATCGGGTTCACTAAGACTGGGATCAGAAAAATTCCTAGGGAAGAGAAACTTATGGCGAGATTTGAGTGTGTCTGTGGTGTGTTGAGAATCACCCACGCTGGGCGGGGTTTGCCCTCGAAGTAGCCATTTTTACCAGGTTTTGTGCATGGGCAGTCATTTTCTTAATCACCGGTCATCATGGGTATGTGCATTTGGTTCAGCCGACTCGCCGGCTGACGCCGGCGCACCCTATTCTATTAGGTCATCCCATTCAAAAGTGCCGAAGATCTTATTCATATAAAACGAAGAGAAAAACAGATAGAAAAGTAATATTTTGGCTTTGAGGTGGACCCGCTCCCAGTGCCCCGAAAGCCTTTGGACCTCTGGTACCTTCGGTTTTTCAACAAGTGCGAGTAAATTGCTGTTGATGCCAATTTCGGCGAATGACAAAACATTGTAGCGTTTGCCGTCGGAGAGTACCCTCGACTGACCAGAACAGTTGGAATCGAACGGCTTTATGATGGGCGAATGAGGGCGATTGAACCCAGGTCTCAGTATTGTTTGTGTCCCAGCACTGCCCTACAATACAGTTACTCGGGGTCTGGCACGCAACGGTGGCCTTCTTGTAGTTGTGTGGTATCATCCATTTGTCGATCTGATTGCCAAGGAACAGGCAATATACAGCGACAACGACCATTTTAGTCCAGGGCACATCATTGGTTGGGGATTTTAGTCGAGTCTGTACGACCCCCCCCTTTTTTTGGGAGTTGGTACGACCCCCCCCCCAGCTCCTGTCCTTCCTCACCGGATCATCTCCGCATGAATCGAGCTGTCGAGGAGGGGGAGGGGAGCGGGCGGGGGGGGGTAAATAGCACATGTGAAACAGGAAAAGTCGCGAGACAATACGACCCCCCTCTACCAATTCTCAGATTTTCCCCAACTTCCTGCCCTTTTTTCCAAAATTTCCCGAAAACTTCCCTTACTTTACCAAAAATTTTGCTGTCGAGCGAGGGGGGGCATATAGTAGTACGCATGAAACAGGAAAATCACCAAAAGTCAACCACCACTCCTACAACGCCAAAACGTAAATACGACCCCCCCCTCCCAAAAATGACCAAATACGACCCCCCTTTACAACGTCAATGAAGCGAGAAAAATCAACTATCAAAATAAATTTTTCCCAGCCCAAATACGACCCCCCCCTCTCCTGGCGGCCAAATACGACTCCCCTAATGGGGGATTTCCCAACAACGACGTGCCCTGTTTTAGTCTCTGTATAGTGCTCTTTCTCCCTTCTTCGGGCTCCTGAACCAAACCTTCCACCTTGTATTTCGAGAACACCATTACACACAACAACTGGTCTGGCGCAGGTCAAATTTGAGCAGCGCACTTCCCTCTTATGACGCCTGATTTGAAAAAGCTGATTTTCACCACTCAGGCTTCTTTTCAATTTCTCGAGAACTTCTTCTGTGGGTAGGTTCGCCAAATTTTGCAGATACATAGCTAAAGGTACTAGCCTCCAAATGGTATAGTAGCCCGCTGCTCTATGCGCTTTGCTTTTCTGCCATTCCCCTATATGTCGGCACTTTTGAATGGGATGAGCTAATATAATAGGGCCCGGTTTGCCGGTCAACATTGAACTGATACCCTGCTCGTTTCTCATCTGTGCAGTTGATCGACAATGAGTAACCAAATGCTGCAGTCGCGATAGCAGGTCAGCTAGCAAGATAATACTGTTTCCACGCGTCAGTGAAGTGTAGAAGTTGAGTTCCGCACCCAGTAGGCGAGCAGTCAGAGGTGACATTAGGAAAGACAGTTGAGGCTACAGTCTTCAGGGAATAGGTCATCCTATATAGGATACCAATACTAGTGTTCATCAGGCTGTGTTTACACTTTGTGTCAGCGTACGCCACCGACAGGCAGTATAGATATCGATCCAGCGAACGCTAGCGGTAGGGGTGACGGTAAACTACAGACTCGCACTTGAGCATCCGGCCTTTGCGAGCGCGCGGTCGCGGCGCGGTTTCGGCGCTAGAGCATCATAATCAACCACCGCGACCAGCGAGTAGCATCTTAAGTTGACTACTATGAACTCAACATGGGAATATCACCACACTATACTCACAAAAGCATCGAATCTTGTACAATAATGTTTATGATGTGGCGTCTCCCACTAAATTTCCGTTGAACTGGAGGTAAAGTCGAGTAAGGAGGAACAAACGTCTCCTTATCATGTTTAGGCGCCTCGCCCATCAATATGGGGACATTTCCTCTAAAGTGTACCCGCTTCCTTAACTTTAAGCATTCTGCGCTCGAAATGGCTTCTTCAAGAGAGCAGCTTCTGTACACTTCATCAATGTCGTAGCAATTCAATCAATTTTGCACGTTCATTTTGCGGGTCCTGCAATTACATGCCTTAGAATGTGGCATTTTGTGAGTTATACAGTGCTCCTTCAGCAATGCGAAGCAAACGGCACCTTTATACGCAACGCTTCTCACAGAGTACCCTATCTGGGGAAACGGCGACAGGGAAATGGATCTGGTTGTTTCAAATAATTCCCGGTTGTATCAGTGGAACCGTTCTGGTGAAGCACTGTGGCCAGCTTTTGGATGTGACCCATCAAGTTGGTTGAGTACGGCGAGACTTTCTACATTCCTTACAGTGATTGACATCTGAAAAAAAGATTACACACAATGGAGACCAAAAGGGTTTTCGCTCTTGAATGGGTGATGTATACATTATAACAACGAGCACTGTGCAAGTCATGTAAAGCGATTCAAATTGAAACATCTGTTTTGCTTCCTTTGAGCTTCGTCAGGTGCGCGCCTGATCTTTATGCAAAATACGACCGCTTTCATACTTCGCGGTTGTGCGACCGTATGAGCGCGCGCAGCATCTTCAGGGTAATCGTGCCGGGACCCACGCCGGATGCTCAAGTGCGAGTCTGTAGTTTACCTTACGTCCTAGCGTATGCTGCGCAGCTTACGCCTGCGTCCACCTGCGTACAGCAGCGCTTCCGCGGGCAGTTTTGCTCAAGCTGAAATTGCCCGCCGAAACAGTGACGTACGCTAGATCGATATCTATACTGTCCAAGCCCTCTGGCGCTGGCGTACGCTCGAAACACTGCCGTACGCTGGCGCAAAGTATGAACGGCAGCCTCACAAATGCCCTTTGGAAGAGGATAACGCACGAGCCAGCAGAGGAGCCGTAGGTTCGCCAAACTCGCAAACATGAACATTGAACAGTGCTAAGAGCTGGGTACAACAAATATAAAGATCAATATTTTTGTTTGTTGTTTTCGAAGGTTATGGTATCCTCGAAACAAATTCCGACTGGTTGATGACTTGTACTCGTTCGCAGCGGAATTGCAGTAACATCTCGTTGAAGCTTTGGGATAAGATTAAGAACTCCTTGGACCTTTTCAGTGAAGACTTCGCAACTAAACGTAGGGGCCATGTGGGTCTTATCGGATCCCATCAAAACATAGGGAACAAGGTGAATTCGAGAGAAAAAAATTTCTTTGTTACAAGTTCTGCATGAAATATTAAGCAATATACACAAATTTCATACGGATGGGTGGAGGGTAGCACAAATATTCACCCCAGGAGAAAGAGCTATTCTGAGCGGTCAAATAAGTGAGCGAAGCAGATGTCGAAGACATAAAACTATGCGATACACTACAGATATGACTGAAGAGAGGAACTATCGCCACAGTACTTCCCATGCACTGGGAGCCGCATTTCCTCGTAATCCGAGTGAATAAAAGTTCAAATGTAGCGCACACACTACACGACGAATCACGACATCACAATTACGAAGGGTGAACTTAAAAGCGAGAATTATGGTGCACCACAACAAGTGAAAACAAAACAGGAACAGCAAGGATTATTGGGCACATCTCACTTGACAACGATGTCCCATGGGTTCTTCCCCTGATTGACGATCACCATTCCAAAGCATTTGAAAGCATATCGTTTCTGAAAATCCACAGCATTATGGACGAACCACACCACGACATGCACAGCACCATGCAACTGGGAATGAATCAGCTAATAATGCACAATTATTTTTATTTCCATCTCTACAATTATGCAGGCAAGTAAGATTGAACTTCACATAGAATGGAATGGTAAAGCATAAAAAAATAAAGGCTGCCATGATCACATCTTGACTAGAGCAAAGCAATACTGAATAAGTTAAATTATTAACGAAAACAAATCGAAATGATAAGCGCCAAAGCGTCGAAAATATTGAATAGAGAACTGATAGTGAGTACAATCGAGAGCGACGTCATAACAAAGGTATGAAAATCCTACTGTTTTCCTCCAGTATTTGAAGATTGGAACACAGATGAAGATGCCATAAGGTTTTGAATATATTGCCCAAGAACTTGATTTTCCGAACGCAGTTTGAGGCTTTCTTCCTTGACAGAATCCACTCGCTGGCTCAGATCTGAAACAAAAGCTAATAATCCGACCACGAGATTGAAAAGGATGACTGCAACACGAAAATATAGCGAGCTGAAGACTGAAGTTCGGAATCACGTAGCCAACAATTTTGTCCTAAAAACAGATAAAAGGACTAGCTTCCTCCTTCGGGAATCGTGTGCCGTCTTCACACTCCACCCGCGCTATTCTCAATCAGGGCACATCATTGGTTGGGGATTGTGGTCGAGTGCGTGCGACCCCTCCCCCCCGCCTGCATCTGAAATATAAGATACCCTCCTCCTGATACGATGCTGTCGAGCGAAAGGGGGGAGGGCGTATATAGTACACGTGTAAAAGGACAAACCACGAAAAAACCACCAACCCCTCTTAGGGGGCAGATACTATCCCCCTCCCTCCCAACAAAGAGCAAGTACGTTTCTCCTTTATAGCGTCCCAGAAAAAGAATAGAATTTTTCAAATGCGACCTCCTCCCACCTAGCGACCGAATGCAAACCCCGTGTTGGGGAATCTCCAAAAACGCTGTGGCCTGTCGATGATGGGCTGAACCCCACCTCTGGCTCGATCTCTGCAGTCTGAGAGTAAAAAAAACTGACGATTTGACGACGTGTCACAAATATCAACTATTTTCTTCGAGTCGAATGTAAAGTGCTTACCGTCCAGTGTATTTTGTAACTCGAGAACTTGGGAGATTAGACGAGCTTTCTCCTCCGGATCTTCAGGAGGTTCTTCTCTAGGGAGAGGTTGGGCTGGTCGTGGTGTTCCGCTGCCACCCACAATCGAAACGGTATCATCTGAAAGGGTGATCGATTCCAGTGAACAAAAAAAAAACTGAGACAGTAGATTCCTGGAGCGACGCCAAAACTGTCGCACCCTCATTACCTCTATCACCACTTCTGCTGCGCTCATTCGTTCTAATGAACTAGGAAATACTGCAAGTACCGTGAAGGTTTCCTGACAAGCAGCTGATGAAATCTCGGCCAAAGTAGCCTACACAATCTCTCTATATTTTGAATACGTAAAGAGCCGTGAAAGAGCTCTGCCAATATCTTTGAAAGGGAAAAGATGAGGATCTAAAGACGGTATACCAAGATGCACGAAATAGTGATAGCTGGTCATGCGAATAGGAATGCGATTTGTACTTTTGACTGCAATTAGCACAAAACTGCAAGCCGAGACAGACCTTTTCTAGTTTTGGATATTAGAAGAGGCGTTGACACCAGACTTAACGACTCACGCGACTAAGCAATGCCCTTTTTGTGTCAGGGTCATGGCGGGATCTTTATTGCGCTCGACATTTGGACAAATTCGTCGTTCTCAAAGGACGTGAAACTATATCGAAACTTCTGAAAGTGTTGTCTATACTATTCAAGGGCACGGGAACAATGACAAGATGACGAAAATGACGCTCATCATACGGATCACAGGGTGCTGAGCGTCGCATCCGTGAAGAAAACTTCGAAAGATCGTCGTACACTGTGCCTTTAGCACTGTTCTCAAGCAGCTGCTACTCACCGTCAAACCAACTATACTACAAAGAGAGAAAACACACCAACCCACGTCACTGACCAGATTCCACT
>MU943564.1:0-11986 GCA_036418165.1 Cooperia oncophora | reverse complement strand
GTCAGGTCAGCAACAAAAACACAACGGATTCTTTTTTTAAAATAGCCGACCCAGGAAGAAAATGGGATTCTAGCAAAAAAGTGGGAGAAAATCTAAAATCTAAATGGCACTGTCTCTGATTCTACGAGGGGTCACATAACAAGTAACTTACGGCTCTTCGAAGCATGAAAACTTGTAGGTGACAAACAATCAGTTTTGACAACGACATCTTCACAACGAAGATGTTTCCTTGAAAAGGATGAGCTTCGGAAACGCGTAAGCGCAGGCAGTGAATATCAATCCTACAGCTCCACGTCCTGCTTAGCAATCTTTGAGAGCTTAACTCTCGAAAAGTTATGTGTGGTCAAAGGAGTGCTTCTGAGTCCCTGGCCCACTCTGAAAAAACACCGCAAGTATTAGGTTGTCCGGAAAGTTCTGCACGTTTCGAGTGTTTCACTTTAAACGATCATAACTTTCTTAACACTCATCGGATTTAATCCAAATAAGCACCATTCGAATCAGCACACTTTTGCCAATGTGACAGCAGTCGAGAAATCCCATCAAAGAAAAAACTGGGTGGTCGAGAGTTCACGAAATCCAATAAGTGTTGGCTGCAGCTGACAAAATTTTCGGTACATTTCGTCGATTTCCTTCACAGTAGGGTTCTGCTGTGATGGTTTGGCCTGGTGATAAAAAGTTATAGTGGATCACACCAGCCGATGACCACCAAGCCGTGACCAGAATCTTTTTTTCGTGAGGGTTCGGCTTTGAAAAACAACCACTGTCCAGGCGTGTCCGGAACGTCTCCCCGTTTATTCATACATGATTCCATGTTTGGATTGGACAGCAGGTGAGCAATTCGGGGTTGAAATAGACGCGTTTAACCTCAGGTCAGGATGTGCGTCGTTTCTGTTGCGCTTAAAGCAGAGAGAAGAGAAGAAGGCACACCGAAAGACGTGCAAATATCTGGCCGGCTCCACATCAATTGTTGGGGCTCGATTATCGAGTTTTTTTCACGACTTCGCCTAACTGAGTTGAGATCGCATCTGAAGCACTTGGATTTGCCCAACGCCTAGCTTTCTTGTGTGTGTTCAGGAATTAGGTCAAGCCTCAACTCAAAATCGTCTTAAAACTCGTCAGTCACACGATAGAGAGTATATATAGATAGAAATCATAATATACGAAAATTTGTTAATACTCATTGGCTCGCATCAGTGCTTTCTGCTCTGCACTATTGGCTCCCACACCTGGTTAATTTGTAGCTGTCTCAATTGCGCGCATTAGTCCCGCACATTTATAGTCGAGAGAATCGCCCAAAGTGCTCTTTCACATGCTCGAATTACTGAGACGCAAGCGAGCAGTGAGTTTTTTAATCGAGGCAGATGAATGATTCATAAGAAATTGTAACACATAAATCGTGCAGAACTTTGCACGCGACACCTCACACAGCGCTCGTTTTCACCGCAACATGTGAAGCCACGGTGTCAGTACGACCCCCCCCCACGGAAAATAATTCTGGTTCGACCCCTCTCCCTTACCGGCTCTAATTTTTTGTTCTGTTCTGACGAGAAGGATTAGATACGGAAGACATACGGAGATACGAAGACATACAAGCGCTAGAGGGCACGTTATGATTCTACAGCAAATAAGCGGTGGAGCAGATCTGTTGGCCGGGTGTAAATCGCAACTTCTCTCTGGGAGTGGTAGCTTTCACAAGTGTGGGGCCTTTTGAGAAATGGAAGGCGGCATGTTGAAGCAATGTCTCTGCTGTCGCATGTTCTACCTACCGCAGTCTGAGTCTTCTTTCGTTCGTGAAATATTTCGTATGGGTTACGGACACTGGCAAGTCGCGAGCTAGTCTTTATGCTTCAACATGCCTTCAAAATACGTATTTAACTTGAGCTGATTCAAAGCCCAGTTTAGTTATGGTCAATCTTTTGTCCGATTTGATCCCATGCATTAGGCTTCTACGCAGACGTGGTGGGAAAATGTGACTTCTAATTTTAGGTGATTTTTCCACGGAAGCAGATGTTTGTTCAGGGTTTGGAAAGGTCGATGCGCACGAATCGGCTACAGATGTATTATTTAGTCATCTACGTACTTACGAGTTCATGCTAACTATTGATATTGCTAATCATTGTTTTAGATATTTTGTAGTCTTCCTTACATCCGGGTCCTCTGCAGCTTTCCGTCCGCTCCATCAAACTTAGCGATGACACTTTTGTGCTGTTTGGTGCTCACAGACCATGCGTTTACGACCCCTCCCCTCTCCAGTGGTCTAGTACGACCTCCCCCTTCCCCATGGGTTTCGCAGAACGATGCTGTACCCTGCCGCAGCGATTTCGCTAAATGTGTAGCTGATGTTGACAATGAGCATCAAATTCTCTTGAACGTCGAAGGATCTGCTATATGGGCTCTTGTCATACATCATGAATGCTGCCATCTTGTTACCTTCATCACTTGTCAGTGTGGAAGGTATGCCATCACAATCGGGAACGCTGCATTTGAGTGATGTTATATTTGCAGCGCTTCAAATCACCTTCAGTCAAATGGTATCGCTGTCTATGTTTCCTGCTCCTCCTGCATAACAGAACCAGCGTCCTACTGCTGATAAAAAGCGCACGTTGAACCACGGTGCCTTCTCATACCCCTGATCAGCTTCTATCCACTTCTACAGTGAGGAAGGAGCAAAAAAAAAAAGACACTTTTCTTTCTCGACTTTCAAGGCGGTATAAGTTACACTTTATCAATTCTGATTGGACATTTTCACCATCAAATTCAACAACGCATTCGCACACGACCATGAAACTCCGCCACAGCCTTTTGCATGAGCGCCATTAAAAATTTGACCGTTCGACGGTGTTTTGGTGCCTGAGTTGAGCGAGGCCGTTGCCTTCTCCGTCATTGTGGACCATCATGTTGAGCTCCTCCCGAACATGGTAATCGAGTGGGTTTGCCTCAGTTTACACGATTGGATATTCCGTTTTCTTCGCGCTCTTCGATTCCAAGTAGGCGAGAGTTTTTCCAACGCCCTTCGAAACCATGTGCTGGCATCCAATCCTGTAGCAGTATAAAGCTTCCAAGATAGCACAGGCGACGTCCTGAAGGCGGGATATTCTCCTCGAGGTGGTAGATGTAACCGTCAGTCACTTTCAGAAGAAAATATGGCCTTCCCATTCAAGGAACGTCGGGTCCACCCTATGAACCTGCGCCTTGGCGACTGTGGTGAAGATGATGTCCTGGACCATAGCGACGTTGGCGGAGCTTCCGATGTTGAAGCTCCTTCAGATCAAGAGTGCTTGTCTCCAGCTAGCTGTCCATGGGTGACTCCATACAAGGACCTTCGCAGCTGTTTGGAGATGACGTAAACTCCGTCCGGTTGCGATTGGAGATGGCTTTAAATTTCGGTGTACATGATGTCGACGGACAAGGGGGTGCTCCCGCCTATTGAGGAACATTTAGTACCTTCCGTCCTGGTACACGTATCCACGTTTCCTGTCTGGGCTGCGTAAACTTCCTTGTATGCGGCTCTGGCAAAAGTGTTCCCCCCTCTTTCCTCCCCCCCCCGTATACCGCCCACCTCTATATCGCATTATGGAAAGAAAAAGGTCGCTATGACGTCCGCTATAAACTTGCAGCTCTTTCTGGCGCATTTCATCAGTACTGATTCACATGCACTTCACATAACAGAAGTTCTCGTAAAGTTAAGTTCTCGCCCACTCCGTAGAAGTCCCGCCTTTTCAAAGTGCTTCATACCAGCAGGTCAGAAGTCTTCTATTAGGTTGTCCGGAAAGTTCTCAGCGTTTTGGGTGTTTCACTTTAAACGATCGTAACTTTTTTAATACTCATCGGATTTAATCGAAATAGGCACCATTCGAATCAGCACACTTTTGCCAATGTGACAGCAGTCGAGAAATCCCATCAAAGTAAAAAACTGGGTGGTCGAAAATTCACGAAATCCACGAAGGCTTTTTTGCCTGGTCCTGATTGATGAAGTATTTTCCAGCAAGGGAGTTCTGAAAATGTTAGAAAAGGTGATAGTCGGTTGGCGAAAGGTCTGAAGAATATGGCGGTTGAGGTAGAACTTCAACCCCCAATTCGTTCAATTTATGGATAGTGATTTGTGAAACGTGTGGGCGGGCGTTGTCATGCAAAGGAATCGGACCCCTTTTGATAAGTGTTGGCTGCATCTGACAAAATTTTCGGTACAATTCGTCGATTTCTTCACAGTAGGGTTCTGCTGTGATGGTTTGGCCTGGTGATAAAAGTTATAGTGGATCACACCAGCCGATGACCACCAAGCCGTGACCAGAATCTTTTTTCGTGAGGGTTCGGCTTTGAAAATTACCTCGGTGGTCCAACCACTGTCCGGAACGTCTCCTGTTATCATACATGACCCATTTTTCATCACAGGTGACAATTCGGCCCAAAAACAGGTCGTTTCTGCTGCGCAAAAGCAATGCAGAAGGAACCTCGAGACGTGCCGATTCCTGCCGGTCACTCCGATTGTGGGCACCCAATTGTCGAGTTTTTTCACCTTCCCAATGCGTTCCAGACCATCTGCAACAGTGGATTTGCCAAGGCCTAGCTCTTCTGCTATCTCTCGAACTGTTTGGGATGGGTCAGCCTCCAAAATCCCCTAAAATCCTCGTCAGATATTGCTTTAGGTCGACCGCTATGAGGTTCATCTTCAAGGCTGAAATCTCCAGAACGAAATTTGTTGAGCCATTGCCGCACAGTGCTTTCTCTAGCACTATTGGGCCCCCACCTGGTTAATTTGTTGAGCTGTTTCGATTGCGGATTGCCCCAATTTATAGTCGAAGAAAAAAATCGTCCGAAGTGCTCTTTTCACATGCTTGAAAAAATCTTGAAAAAAGGGGTTTATCAAGCAATGGTGAAACGGCAATTATACCATCAGATAGCGCAAGAAATTCTCTACAGGATGTGCTACTGAGAAGCAAGGCAGAATGAGTTTTTAATCAGCAGTGAATGTACAAAAAATAGGTGCACAAAACGCTGAGAACTTTCCGGACAACCTAATACTAGGGGTCTCTTTGTCCTCTGAACAAACCTTGCCTGCTTTTTGCTTTGGGGTGACGAGTGAAACTCTGACCTAAAGATGGGACTACCCTCTCACAAGTTTCAAAACATTGCGGTTCACTGCCGATATCTTGAAGACATCAATATCCTGCAAAAATCCTGCAAAATGATGCAAAAGGCGAGGCTGAATGGTGGAGCTAATGTGGCGCACGCTTTCGCGGCTATGAGCGTCACTGTCTTAAGAGGTAATTATCCAAGTTGAAAAAAGTTATGAATATTTGGAATTACTCACGGATACCCTAGGAAGTGGGAGGAGTCGAAGTAGCTAAAGGTTCTTTTCACAATTAAAGCATCCTAAACACTGGCACTCTTTATGTCTTCGCGAATGGACCTACCAATTTTGTGGGGAAAAGTGATCGTCGTCGAAGTTTGTAGGGGAGTGGACTCCTTTAGCACGTCTCAACAACCGTGCGTACTGTCGTTCCATGAAGCACTTTAGGTTCTGTAAAAAAAACATTCTGAGTAGTTCCCGACGCGATTCTAATGCCGCATTCATGTATCACATCGTATTTTAGCAGAGTACTGTCTTACCGACTTACACCTGTTACAGCGATTCGGGAACTTCTTCCAGGTCTTCTCCCTGGAATTAACAACAGTCATAAGAATTGGAAGATACAATATAGCTAGCTTATTTCTTGAGGTTAACGTAGCCAAAGATACTCAGTTCTCCTTCTCATCAGTTTCTGCAGTTAAGCCTCATTTAAGTACTGACAGCAACCTGCATTGTACATGGGTCGGAATACTGGCATGCCACTTTGAGTAGAAAACAAGGTCAGGTAGAAAAGAGCTCAATATTCTTTTTCCGAATCAGCTATGCACATGGAACACCGAAAAATGCAGAACTTTGATATGGATCTCAGTGAGAAGGAGGGTTGGGTTAATTTTTTCGACTTAGCCTCTTGAATATTAGTTTTTCTGGAGAATGGGCAGGCCTTTGCCTCAAAGGAAAATTACGTTGATCTCATAAGCATGCCTCACTTCGCCGAGTTGACAAAATTCGGCCTTTCCGTTCTTATGAGATTTAGATGACCTCTGACCTGAGGCATTTATCCCGCAACATCCGCAGACAAATTCTCGAGAGGGCCCGCCACCACCGTTATTTCGTGCCACATCAACTCCGGCTAACTGCCTTCCGCTCGATTCCTCTCGATCTCGGCACAGAGTAATTGTACTCCATCTCCTCCGAGCGAACAAAATCTGGAAAAAACCCGGTGCTTCTACAGGACAAAAGTATCTGCAATGTGAGTACAGCGGCCTTATTTCATGTGTAGGACACAAGAGAAATTTGTGGTAATATTCAAGTGCGATGAGCGACTCCGACGACTGAAGGCATGGCCTGCGATCGCGTAAGAAGTAGAAAATATGACGTCATTAAGAGTTCTGTGGTCTGCAACGAACTTGTACCAGTTTTGCAGCAAAACATTGTAAGAGGGGCCGCTATAGCCTGAGCCACAGCGACTTCAGTAACCTTCCTTTTTTTCCAGTGACTGCCTCCACACTCTGCCTTCAAGATCGGCTTTTCAGGAAAAACGATGCTGCGCGAAGAAAAAAAACCGTCGTTGGAACGGTCGTAGAGCTCAAATCGAGGAAGGCTATGTCACAAGTAATCTTTGATGGGGGGGTCCTGCTGCAAAAAGCTGGACAACAAAGAACTGTTGCCTGCTGCCGCATAGAGAGGGGGGGAGGTACATAAAAACATGTCGCGAGCAAGGAGACGACTTTTTCAAGAGGAGCAGACACCAGGGTGGATGAGTCACCTATTATGCGTGGAAAAATCGGAGCGTAAAATGTCAGAATAGTCACAAAACGCTAGCGAGGACCGTGAGAGATGTGCCTGAGAAAAAACAGAAAAGCTTTGCGTCACTGATAGGGATTGCGTTCGAGTTGTTCATTTAGCCCGCTGGCCTTAGAAATTAGCTCTGTAGTGCACGCTGGAAAAAAAAAGGGAGTGGCACTTGAAATTGCACAGTTGGTTTGGCGCACTGTGCAAAATGAGGTCTACCTAGGCCTAGTTGACCCACCTTACCTTCTGGCTTTCTTCTTTATTATCGAGTTACACAGCACCTTGTCGTCTACATGCGCACCCTGACCCACTCTCTAAAATGGCGAATTATCCCGAGTTTCTTCTTGAAAATTGGAGGGCCGGTGTGGCGGTCTGAGTTTTAGAGGGCAGTTTCACACCTCCATCATGAGGACCTTCAACCAGTTGACCAGTGTTTACCACCTCAGCTTCTGCAAGGAGTGTAAATTTCTTGCTTGGTGGAATTTCTAGTGTTTTTCAGCTGGAACTGATGTCTGCGAATCATTCCCAGTGTAGGTCTAGATTACGCCCCAATCTTAGAGATGGAGCACTCGGAATGGAAACCACCTTTCCACAGCTTGAAGGTCTAGTAGGCACAACTTAGGCAGCGTTCAGACTTCGCGGTGGCAGCGTCCGCCGCTGCTTCGACTCGCGATCGATGCAGGTTCGAAGATAGCGCCATTTGATCTGCTCGCGAACGCGCGACCGAGGCGCTGCATTCGAGAAGTCTAACGCTGCTAATGCTATGAATCGGCATCCTGGTGTTACAACAATAGAGCAATCGAAAGTGTGATACGATATGGCTATACCTCACATAGAAGGATGGTAGGTTGTTTGTGGCTATTTGAAATGATATGTATACCGACTGAAGGATCCTTGAACGAGGATTACGAAGCCGTCTTCCATATCTGCTGCGGGACTAGCCAGAACAAAGCATACTGCGATGCCAATTCTAGGGGGGGCGGCCATGATGGATCAATAGAATTAAGGACGTGAGGCTTCACCGCTTGGAGCGGCGTGGCCGAGTGGATACGTTGCACTTCTCGCGGCCCCATTATCGAGGGTTTGGATCCTTGGGCGGCCTTTTTCTGTTTTCTGCATTTTTTCAACCAATCCGGTCCCTATGCATTAAAAGGCATTTTTGCATAATACTCGTGCTCAAGAATGCCGCCAAAGAATGTTTGTGAACTAATGGAGCCATTGTGAACAGCTCCATGCAGAACATTCTTGGCTGTTGAACTTGTCACAGACTTCCAGCAGGTACGAAAGCACCACTTTGGGATAGGACATCTTTCAACACTATGGTAGTGATGGATGAAGGTTTCTCCCATTTGTGAACTCGCACTCACTTCAAAAGCCACCGTCGTAGTGGAAGAGAGCCTTTTCGAAGGATATGCCTCATCTCGTGCGCACAAACTGTCGGCTTGTGGTTTCGGGTCCAGCCGATGTTCGTTCGCAGACGAGTAAAGCCAATTATCAACGCAAGCCTCATTCGCTTTGAGAGTGCATTCCTTGACTACAAAAATAAGCTCTTACGAAGCATAAAGAAACAAACTCACGAAAATCACAAATCTCAAGAATGGGCCACTATTTTTTTTACTACCCTATTGCCACATTCATTGAAATTTCTGGTCCAGGTTATTGACCGTCATATTTTTCCACGGCTTGGCCCAGACATTGCGTCCAACATTTGTACCGCCTGGGGTAGTTTGAGCTCCTGAATACGAATATCACATTCGCTCGACCCGAAACCTAATGGCGCTCGCGCCACAGGCGCCGGCGCCAAAATACCCCAAATCACCGGCGCCTGTACCGCGGGCGCCGAGAGATTTTCGGCCAAGCGGATGTGTTATTCGTATTCAGGAGGTTGAACTACCCCAGGAGACAACATTCGAGCCAAGTCTGTCCACGGAGAAAAAAATCGGTCAAAAACTGGCACGATTCTGGATGATTGGGGCAGTATAGGGTAAACAGTTGCCCGAAGAATGTTCTCCATGGAATCGTCCACAATGGCTCCATTCGTTCAGAAACACTCTTTGACGATTCTTATGCACGAAAATTATGCAAAATGCTTTCGAGTGCAGAGAGACCATTGTAGAAACAATGCAAAACAGAAAACGCAGCAGGGAGCCAAACCCTCGACAACGAGCCGCGAGACCTGCAACGCATCCAGTCGGCCACGCCGCTTCGAGCGGTGAAGCCTCACGCCGCTAATTCGTATTGAATGCCACTATGCTCCCCCTAAAATGGCCCCGTAACTTTGTTCTGGGAGGTCCGCAGCAGATATGGAAGACGGTTTCGTAATCCCGTCCAAAGACCCTTCAGTCGGTATACATCTCATTTCAAGTGGCCACTTCGACCTACCATCCTTCCCTTGTCAGAAGGACGACGAGCTTCGTTGGTAGCTGATCCTGGGTTCTGCGCCTAGATCGAGCACGTGTCAATGGTGCCACATGAAACTATTCTGCCTCCGCTCTACCCAACTGATAATGTATACACTGCTACTCGATTACATTTTGAACTGCTTATCCTAGTTTATTATCAGTTTATGGGGGAATTAGTAAGTTGAAACTGTCGAGAAGCATCTCAGTGCCTGCTCTGAGTTTTTGCTTAAAGGAGCATCTCACTTGCAATTTAAAAAAGTCTGACAGAACTACAGCAAAGGCTTTTGAACGTCTCTCTTTTTTTGCCTGAACCCTCACAGCTAGCGAAGCCACCTTCCGAAAATGTTGTATAGGGCCACTGCTGAATTGTAAACAGGCGTTGAAACCGCCCTCAAACTTAGTGTGAGCAATATTCTTACCGTTGATGGTATGCCTCCGTAGAAAAATTTCTGCTGTTCTTGAGAAAGTTCTCTTCGTCGAATAAGTAACATAGAATCGCTGTTAACATTGTCGAGAAGTTTTTTTCGACAGCACAACCAATCAGGCGATACTTCTCAGTGATCTAAAGTTTTCTTGCTGTTAGTGCTCTTCTCATTATAATTTGGATATTTTTCTTCGTGAACGAAGGGTGGGGGTACAGCATGTGATATCAAGGTTGCTACCACGCCGCCTGAATTCGAATTTCGCACAGAGTCCCGATCAGATCAAACGGGTTAGCGACAAAGCAATCGGTCCCAAACTCTCTCGAAATGTAAAAAAAAACACAAACAATAAAGCCGTATAGAGCTTGCCTACTTAGGGAAAATATTCGTGGAGATGCTGCTTCGAGTAAAGCTCAATATGTGGCTGATGCCGCAGCCTTCGTAATCGTTATTACCCTTCCCATCGGGGGTTTCACTCAGATGTTGGGATGGGAGTCATATCTTGCTTTGCGAGAAAATTCTCGATTGTCGATTTTCCCACTTCCGGGTAAGATACCTCTCCCTAGTTGAGGCGAACTAAAAATATCACCCACTCTTTGGACATGAGGCGGCAGATTTTTTTCGCACTTACGTAGTCTAATCTTCTAACTGGTCTTCCAACACTTTTTTTACTTGATATAGACCATTCGCGTGGACTATAACAGCCAAAAGCACGGATTTGGAAAGCAAGAGGAAGCACTCGGGTATTTGTTGCAAAGGTGCGGCTTTATAGAGGCTGCGCCTTATACCCTGAAGCGTACATCTGATAGTTGATCGGAAGTGTCTACGTGCCTTTCTCTCGCCAGCAAGTCTTTGGGATCTTTTGATAGCAAGCGATCTGTTGGGCTCCCAGCGGGAGGCGATACAACAGGCTGTTTAAACTTCTTTTTGAATGCTTCTATCGTGAGTATGAAGCGAACGTGCCAAATGAAATTCTTACGCGATATTTCGTTCTGTATGGGTACAATGCAGGAACACACACTTCCTTATCCTCTCTTGTACAATAACTGACTGGTTGACTCCTTCTTGGCGCTTTCTCCACGATTTTAATTAAGGGATTGATCTCTGAAATCAGAATGTTTCACGATAGTATCAATTGAGGATTCATTCAGAGTGCCTCATGTTGTTAAGGAGTCCAATACCCAAAGTACGAGCGGAAATCAGACCGACCCCTTGAGGGCCTAGTGTCCCTTCCACGCCAGCATAACCTGACCCAAGTGGACTTCACTTCAGGAGACTAAGCAGTGGATTTACCCAATACTGAAGCAGGACACAATGCGCAGTCGTCTGACAGCTGAGATCTCTTCATATTCATGGAGAGCGCAGGTGAGCTTCTATCTGCTTTCATCTTGTGACCTTTGATATCAACGAAACGATTGAGACGTTGGCCGAAAGAGGGTCTCCACATAGAAAGCTCGTAGCAGAAACAAAAGAACAAAGCCAACGCTGACCTTCGGGCGCCTCATTGTCTCTTCGGAAATGTGTGGCAATGAGCTTGCAAGTGTCAGAGACCCTCCCACCTCACCAATTTCATATGAGAGTAAAACTAGTCCGTGGGCTGAAGACACTACGCGCGATAAAGTGCCCAACGAAATCTCTCCGTGCATATGGCATCGTTGTCCGCACTCGCAAGAATACACCACTTCCGTTGGCGAGATAACGGAGCTAGAGACGCGAGAGTTTTGCAACCGGTGCAACAGCGTACTGTAACTTTGCAAGAAAACGGCTTACAAGGCTCACAATGGCGCCTATGTGCGCAGCGTCCCCTGGAGCGTCGTAGTGCGATTTCCTATGCTCTTGCCGGCAATCGTTTGCACGACGAATCCCGCTGATTGCGCTTTTCCCCGTGATTCATTCTGCTTTTTCTTTTCTAGAATAGCTTCCTTTTATACAATTTTTTTCAAAAGAATGCTCTGTAAGGAAGTCGCGAATAAGCGCACATGCTCCTTCACTACAAAGCATTTTCACAAGGTTTTTTCGAGATATCCGTTCTGATAAGAAAATTTTTCGTCGTCCGGCTGTTGTACTATGTTTCTTCGCACTATTCTGCACAGCCTTCAACGAATAATTCGAATAAGGCGAATGAATAATAATGTCAATCGTAAGGGGAAAAAATGTAAGTGAACAATCTATAATTTGCATTATATTAGGTTGTCCGGAAAGTTCTCAGCGTTTTGTGCACCTATTTTTTGTACATTCACTGCTGATTAAAAACTCATTCTGCCTTGCTTCTCAGTAGCACATCCTGTAGAGAATTTCTT
>MU943563.1:0-37804 GCA_036418165.1 Cooperia oncophora | reverse complement strand
GCATTGGTGCTAAATCTTGTGTTGACTCATCGATGCTCTTGTCTGTACACTTGCTTTAAATTCACAACGTTTCAGACTATATTAACTAGAGCCCTATCTCTATATCCGATGATTTAGCCTGCCTTTCGTCACGGACCAATCAACTGGTACCCATCACTGATTTTGAACGGGATACGTACGAACTTTGTAGTGTAACGGAAGACCTGCCTCTGATTGAGATGCTGCAAGGGAGTACTTGCGGCACACCTACTACCAGGTTAAGTTATGTAGGTCCATGCGGTATTTCATAGATAGCAGTGTTTGTTGTACTGCAAAACAGAGGTGAGGTCAAGCCTATGTGCAACCCGGCGAGTTTGAAAGGTATATTGGATCACCGATGCGAGAAAGGTAGCGTTCAGACTTTGCGACGACAGCGCTTCGGTCGCTTTTCGACGCGATCAATGCAGTTGAAAACATGTGCATCTTTTGCGTCGAACGCGCGACCAAAGCACTGCTGTCGCGAATTCTGAGCACTGCTGAACATGGGACACCTGAGCCACTTCAGAAGTTTCAAAACATGCAAAATTTGATGTTACGGCACGCAGATGCTCACGTGACATGGGAGAAGCGTGAAAGAATAGAGGAGGAGTTTCAGGGCAGGGCAGGAAAAGAGAAAGGCACTTAGTGGTCAGAAGAAATAGGCTAACCTAAGCGGCTGTTTCGCGGGCTAGCCACCAACCAAGAGTCACCAATTTGCTTTCCAGAAAGCGGTGCGCAAACGCTCCAAACTTCCAGCAGTAGCTTACCAGGGAAGGCCGCCAACTCACCATGAACTTTGAGTGGAGACCTGGGTGGATCGATAGAGTCTGTAAGGCTATTAACAAATACCAGTCGGATCGCCCGGCTGTCGCCGGGCGCTCCTCCTTCTGTGACATGGCCCGGCGAAGCCGGGCCATGCGGATTTGCCGCGTGCTAAGTTAAGGATCGTTGACCAACCACACTGTTCAAAGGAATCTTTTTTTTTTTATTTGCATCAACCAAGAACTGAAAAGCAGCGTTTGTTCCGTCAAAGCGCAGAAGCAGCAGCAGCCCCCCCACCCGCATCACAGAAGGAGGAAAGCCGGCCTATTAGCAGCGATCCGACTGGTACGTTCATAACCTACACGGAAATAGTGCAGCCTGTTTGGACAGCCACTGAAGCAGCCTATAATTTATGCAGTCTGTCTTCCTAAAGCGTCTTGCTTTGGAATGCACTACCGCATTCAGCAGTGGAACCCTTTAAATGGCCCTCACTGAGTGCTGATGGAAGATAATTGTGGTAAGAGTGATAAAGTCAGTTGCTGCTGTTCATAACATCTCTGTAAACAAACCACATGCATTTGGAATAGAGCTGGCTTAGCGGTCGTACACGATGTCGTTACTAATAAGCAGTGAGGAATGAGTTCTGTTGGAATCACTGAGATCGTTATACTTGAGTCATATCGATCGCATTGTTGTTGTGAGCGGTGAAGCGGATTTTCCCATGCTACCTTGTCAATTTTAGCTCCTATCACTTCCGTACCCGCCAATAACACTCCCGTCCCGTATCACTATCATATCACCCTGTATCGCCTCTCGGATCAGAGGTCCCACTGTTGCTAAGCCTGCCTTACGAACTTCTGATGACCTCCTTCCGAGACCGCTTACCGTATCTTATCAACTGTTATCACTTTCTGTCGCCCGCCAATAATGTTCCCGTCCCACACCCTATATCACCTCACGGATCTGAGTTCCCACTGTTGCTGTAACCTGCGCCACGAATTTGATGACCCTCCTCTTCCGAGGCCCCTTATCGGATCTTATCAACTGTTATCAGCTTCTGCCAGCCCCACCCTACGGCATATCAGTATTTGAAATCATGGTCCCGCCGTTGCTGCAACTTGCCACGAATTCGGTCACCCCCCTTTAAGGCCCCTTGAATCTTATCAAGTGTTATCATCTCCTGTCACGCATCAAGTGCGTCCTGCCATGTATATCACTCCTTGAAATCACGGTCCCGCAGCTGCTGCAACTTGCGCTACGATTTCGGTCACCCTCCCCTTCTAAGGCCCCTTATCGTATCTTATCAAGTGTTATCACCTCCTGACACCCACCAAAAGTGTTCCCGTCCTGCCATGTATATCACTTCTTGGAACTGTCATCCTTCTTTATAACTTCGTAATGTATGCACAGTAGATTGAACAAATTCGTGTTTTTATTTACATGGCATCATAAACACAACGTTGGGCGATAACTTGTCATTTAACATGCAAATCCATTGAAGGTGCATGAATTTGGCCTGCAGTATGACACATATTTAGGCTTGGCGTTCGCTTGAATCGTCCCCCCCCCTAGTGGGATGAGTACATTTTCTAGTGCTATCAGAGGAGTGATGGCTGTGGGAAAATTTCGCTTACTGAGAGGTTTTTTTGGCAGTGTAGTGGTCAGAGATGTCATGAAAATGTCCCCTTATCTTTACTTATCAATTGATAAAATTGCTTGTCACTCGTCATCAATGTCGCTATCACTAAAACTCCATAATTTCGTGGTGTAGAGGCTTCAGCGTTTGATTGAACAACTGCATCGTTCTCTATCAGGCCCTATCAGCTGTTATCATTTCTTGCCACCCGCCGTCGCATTCTCCACCTTCCGGCCTGATAATTTGCTTGAAAATCAACGCCTAACTGATGCTGTGTACCGCGTTATGGAGTATGTTGTCCTTTCCATTCTAACTCCCTTTAGCGGCTAGCAGTTCTTGTCACCCGACATATTCCTGTGCCATAACCTATATCATACCTTGAAAAAACGCCCCAGTGTTCCAGTCGGACCGTCCCTCTGCTTCCTTCTCTTGCCCTCTGCTTCCTTCTCTTGCGCATGCTCAGATCGGGCTGAGCACGCGCAGGGGAAGGAAGCAGAGGGGGGGGCGCAGTGCCCCCCCCTCTCGGCCCCACCCCACCCTGCCCCCGCACGAGCACACGTCCAGCTGCCACGCCAGCAGCTCGTGCAATGGCTCGGAGTGTACCGAATGGTTGTCTTATATAGCGGAGGCCGATATCACGATCAAAACATTGGATTGATACTTCCGCACCGATTTGCCTGGTCTGCCTAGCGGTCGTTGTTCGGCCTCGCAGCCTACTCGAACCCGTGAAACATTTTGCGGACAGACATACATACATACATACATACATACATACCGACAAACCGACACACAGAGTTAGTGCTTTATAGAATGTAAGGAAAGGATATACCATTTTCACTTTAAATCGGACACTTTTCAAATCAAATCGGACACTTTTCAAACCAAATCGGACACTTTTCAAATCAAATCGGACACTTTTCAAACCAAATCGGACACTTTTCAAACCAAATCGGACACTTTTCAAATCAAAATCGGAGCAGCACCTCTTTACAATAAGTGGTCTGATAATCTAGACCACACTAAGGTACTGTCGCCAAGTCCCCGCCCCATTATCCCCCCACTTCTCAGCGCGGACAGGGTTTTCCGAGATGCTTCATGAAATCTGCTCCCTTCGACTTTTTTCGTTTTTGCCCTTTGCACACACACTTCAACTGAAAGATTGATACCTATACAGATCTGACTCCGCCCACTTAACAATGAAGTTACGCTGAATTTTTATAACTTTTTTCGTCGTAGTTCTTTTCATATCCAATCTTCGCAAAAATAACCATCACAGCACACCAGGCCCCGCCCCTCTGACCCCGCCCACTTGTGTTTATCGCGGAATTTTGGTTTTTCTCCCGGATTTTTGCTTTTTTAGGCTTTAGCGTTTGGCTCCGCCCACCAATGGAAGCTCGCCCACTTTTGGGAAGCCTCCGCCCACTTTTCGAAAATGATGCAAATCGGCGGGCTAGTGTCCGTACTGGCGGATTACGGCCTCTCCCGTCGCTCAGAACAAAGTTTCCCTTTTTTTCCGGTTTTTCCCTTTTTTTTTAATCTATGTGCCGGGAGAGGCCGTAATCCGCCAGTACGGACACCAGGCCCGCCGATTTGCATCATTTTCGAAAAGTGGGCGGGGCTTCCCCAAAGTGGGCGGAGCTTCCATTGGTGGGCGGAGCCAATCGCTAAAGCCTAAAAAAGCGAAAATCCGGAAGAAAACCAAAATTCCGCGATAAACACAAGTCAGAGGGGCGGGGCCTGGTGTGCTGTGCATGGTTATTCGTTTTGTGAAGATTGGATGTGAAAAGAACTACGTCGAAAAAAGTTATAAAAATTCAGAACTTACGTAACTTCATTGTTAAGTGGGCGGAGTCAGATCTGTATAGGTATCAATCTTTTTCAGTTGAAGTGTGTGTGCAAAGGGCAAAAACGAAAAAAAAAGTCGAAGGAGCAGATTTCATGAAGCATCTCGGAAAACCCTCCGCGCTGAGAAGTGGGCGGGGATAATGGGGCGGGGCTTGCAACAGTACCTAGTGTGGTCTAGTTATCAACCACCTAATTGTAAGGGGTGTGTCCGATTTGATTTGAAAAGTGTCCGATTTGGTTTGAAAAGTGTCCGATTTGGTTTGAAAAGTGTCCGATTTAAAGTGAAAATGGTATATATTTATAGATCTACGGGTCTATGTATGTTATGGGCAGGGTACAGTGTCGTGTGTGAAATGGTGGTGACAGTACGACCCCCTCCCCTCCGAAACAAGGCCCCGGTACGACTCTCCTATCTTCCGGCCCCAACTGCTGGATCTAATGAGAACACTAGATACGTAACGATGTGTTTGCTCGCTGGCCGAGTGAGGCTAATGACACCGCCCGCCGCCCGTCAAGGGTGGCTTTGCGGACAAGCAGGCGAAGTGGGGCGATCGAAAATATCAAATTAAGACAATATAAGTAGAATCATTACGTCTACGCACTTGTACAAAACATATCCGGCCTTCTTAATTCTGAAATGTGAGAATGCAAACTATTATGTGAATAAACTACATAATTATGATACGAATACTCAAAACACTACAAAATAACAGTAATTACACACAAATATCATATAACTTGATTCCAGATCACCTATATTTCGTTGAATAGCTGAAACATCGACCAAGCTCCACGCCTAAAACTCTCAAGGAAGGAGAGTAGTCCCTGGACGTGGTCTGCGCTGAAATCCGAGAGCAAAATAGTAGCGCTGAAGCGTTTACTACGAGACGAGGGAGGGGGTACGCGGTCCGTTTTCGAAATTAGTTCAAATTTTCATGCGAAGGGCTCTGGGGAAATGGAAGAAAACATGTCAACGTCATCTTTGTACTGTTGCACTACTACCTACTTGCAATCTGTATCTTACCATTCATGAACAGGACACATTACAAGGGAGATCGTATGTCGACGCCAGGAGAGGTGTCGTGTTTACTTTCTGGCCTATCTAGGAGTGGTGGGGGGTGGTGGTTGAGTTTTCGTGATTTCCTGTTCATGCGTACTATACAGGGGGGGGGGCAAAAAAAAGTCATTCCGGCCGAGTCACATATGAGCGAAGTTTTCGCCCAGACAGAGGAAGTGGATATGAGTACCAGGGCGGAAGATACCCAAGATCTTCCTCTATAAGCAGGAGCCGGCTGCCGCCATTCACCTTCATGTACACCAAAATATGAAGTCATCTCCAGTCGCCTGAGTGGAGAACGCCTTTGGAATTCACGTGGCCTCCAAACAGCTGCGGAACTTCTTGAATGGAATCACCCATGGATAGCTACCTGGAGACCAGTACTCTTGATCTGCAAGACCTCAAACATCGGCAGCTCCGGCAACGTCGCTACGGTCCAGGACATCATCTTCACCCCATTCACCAAGGCGCGGGTTGATGGTGTGGACCGGCCGTACCTGGAATGGATGAACCGATATTTTCTTCGTGGGCCCCAGACTGAGGGTGTGCGCTGGTGGCTACATCGAGCAACTCGAGGAGAATATCCCATCTTCATGTCGTCGCCCGTACCTTCTTGGAAACTTTGTACTGCTACAGGATTGGGTGACAACACATTTAATCGAAGGGCGTTGGAAAAACTTTCGCCTACTTGGAATGGAAGAACGTTGAGTACCTGGAAAAGATGGAGTATTTAAGCGGGGGTCCTGAACTAAACCCCCTCAATTACTCGGTTCGGGCGGAGCTCAACAGGGTGGTCTACAGTGGCGGAGAAATCAACGATCTCGCTCAACTCCGGTACCCACTCACTTTCGCGCGGCCGAATCTCTCGATGGCGCTCCTCCAGAAGGCTGTGGCGGAGTATCATTATAGTATTTAATGTGCTCTTTAATATGGTAGTAAAAATGTCCGATAAAAATTTAATAAAGTGTAACTTATAGCGCCTTGAAAGTCATGGAGGCAAAATGACTTTTTTTTGCCCCCCCCCTGTATATCTCCACTCTGCTTCCCCCAGGGCACATCGTTGGTTTGGAAGAATCCCCAACAGGGGGCGCGTCGTAATTGAGTGCGGTACCAGTAACGAGCAGCGCAAAGGGTGGTGGTGTTGCCGTCCTGACCACAGCGAAACTTGCTTTGTAGAGAACTCGGATATGCAAAAAAATAGTACAAAACTTTCATTCATCAAACTAATCCGAAATAACTGGAAATATTAATAAGTCGACATCATCTCGTAAGTGACTAAACAGTACAACTCATACTCTGGTTCGCTGCGCGATGATGGGCGTCGTCCTGCGATCCCGCTTGGCGCGAGCCAACCTGTTTTTTTTTCGACAAACGACAGGACTACCATATCGCTCGTATCAGACGTTTTCCAGCAGTTGGTCTCCTTTATCGGAATCAGCAATTGGCGGAGCACGAATCTGGCGGCGTCGACAGGGACAGGAAAAAAAAAACAACATCCCCTGTGAGTGGCGCAAGCTTCGGACCGGAACACCGAAGGATACAGCATCCATCATACGCAACGGAAAACACTGTAAACAAGTGCACAGGTTCGCCATGGACCTCCCTGAATCCTATAGACACATTTGCTCGCGTGGACAGACATTACGCGCTCGCATTGCACCATCCCATCCACCTCTGCGCGGACCTCAATGCGCGGCGTATCCAAAGTTAACATGATTGGCGCTGAACAAACCATATCCTGCTCCTGCTCCACCACAGGATACGTTTTTCATGCGTTCCTGGTTATTCGAACACGCTCACTTGAAACCGTACACAGAAAACGGACTTTCGAACAGTTCGGAGTGTTCCCCAAATAATCCCCAACGCAATTATCTCATGACTCCCGGAGCTTCAAAAAAACGCATTCAAGTTAGTTTTGGAAAGAGAAATCTGTCTAAGAACTCGGACAGTAGTTTTCAGATTTCTCGGAATTGCAAACTATCAAAAACTCTCTAAAAACTCCCCAACGCGAATTTTCTCTATGAATTTGGCGAGCTTTATGAACATGTCAGTATGCTTTGGAAAGCTCAAATCTTTCTCTATACGAGTACGTTCCCTTCTTTCCCACAGGTCCGCTAATAAGGAAGTTATGGGCCCTGTTAAAGACACCCGCCACTTTCCGTAAAAAACTCGGCGCTCCCAATAAAAACCAACTGCAACCACCTTGCGGATGTGGGTCCTGCCCAGAATCCCTCCCCCGGTACCTCGGCCTTTAATCAGCTAATTTCAGCTGGCTTGCTATCGTTCGTATTTATTTGTTACATTACGTTTTTATTATTTCCGCTTTTCTTGTTGTGATGATGAGTCTGCTGGCTTTCAATATATTAGGTTATTAGGCTTATTAGGTTTAGGCTCGATACGATTTGGTTCCTTGCCGTTTCGGCTGCGGAGCTGGAAGAAATGCAGAATTCTGTTCAGATTCGCGCATTTCTGCTCACCGAGCCCCTCGGTTTGGAACCGGTCTAGACGTATTTTCCTTCTGTTCTGGCAAGTCGCCGCGACGAGTGAATGTCCCTTTTCAGCGTCTCTCTAACCATGCTCTCTTTCACTTGGAAACTTTTCCTGCGAGCAAACTTTTCATTGCGTCAACTTAGTACGCGCCGTTTTCATTTCATCCATTACGTGAAAACTGAATCTTGTCTTTGCAAGTAATTGTCTGCGTGAATAATGTTGTTGAGCCACAATATACTTGCGTTACTCCGCCCATTGCCTACTTTCCAGTACACTCTGTCCAAGTTTCCCTCCCGCTAACCAAAATGACCAGGAAGTAATCTCCCTTCGTGAATACTCATGGTACCAGTTAACCGATAGGTGGAATGGCATGCTTGCTGATCGGAAATCAAATTTGCTACTTTTCAGTTGCATTCCATTTTGTTGTTACTTTGAAAGTAGGAATCTAGGCAAGCCTGCCTGTCAAAAGTCGTTTCCAGAAGTTTTACTCACTTACACTCCTTATCAAATCATATCATATCAACGATAGGAGTTGACTAATTCCTAGCACTTTTTCCTTCGTACCCCATGAAAGACAGTTAATGGGCTGATGTTTGGTTCATTGGAGCTCTCGAACAAGGTGTTTGAGCACTTGGAGTTTTCCATCTTTGAAGTTTTCTCAGGATTGCCCTTCTGGCAATATTTGTTCAGCAAGCTCTGAAATCCAAAGCATTTCATCTCAGCATTTGCAGCGCTGCAGTCTCTAGTCCAGGTTAGCTATGCGCTAGGCGTCTTTCGAAAGCAAAAAAAATCTCCACTACTTTTGAAGCTATCAATGGTAATAAAGTTCCATAGATTATGTGACTGGAGAAGCGCTGCTGTTTTTGGCTGGTATCAGTTCGTCATGTGAATATCAGGCTTGACAAAAACCCTCGTAGTGTACATAAAACAGATAAAAAACAGAACAGAAGTAACACGAAAAAAAACCAAGCTCTCGTAAAAAGAGGGTGGGGGGGGTCGTTACCAACCTCCCTAAAAAGAAGGGCGGCAGGTTCCGTACGGGGTCTGACCAAAATCCGCCAACCAATGATGTGCTCACTGCTTCCCCGTGCTCGACAGCAAAATTTTTGGGAAAAAGTAGGGAAGTTTCGGGAAAATTCTTGAAAAAGTGGCACAAAGTTGGGGAAAATCTGAGAATTGGTAGAAGGAGGGGGTCGTATTGCCTCGCGGCTTTTCCTGTTTCACATGTGCTATTTATGCTCTCTCCCCCTCCCTCCTCCGCTCAGGGCTCGATTCGATGAGGAGAGACAGTGGGCCGGAGAGGGGGGGGAGGGTCGTACAAACCTCAAAAATGGGGGACTAGTACGGTTCCGACTAAAGCCCCATCCATTAATATGCCCTTTTCATGAAATATTCAGGATGAGTTACATACGTGTTAGAGATGAATTTCGGGTCGGGTTTTTATGCTTTATATAATAGATAACTTCTATGTCAAACGCATTCTTTTGCCGCAGACTAAAAGCGTCCGGTCAAAGCACAATATTTCCAGCACAATATTATTCTTTGCAAAAGGCTCTACCAGTTTTCTTGAGAATCCGCTCAGAAGACACATTAGATGAATTATCCTTGCGCGACATTCTGAGCCGCTTGAAAGCTGGCTCCTTCTGTGCCATTGTAAGGGCTAGACATTCGCAATTTTCAGTACTGTCTTTCAGACACATTATTCCGCTGAATCGAACAGAGCATAATTCGATTGTCATCGATCGATTTGGTCCGAACGTGCGCTGTGCATTACTCTTTACGCAGAGGTGGTCAAAGGTGTTATTTCTGATTTTGTTCATGCAAGCAGATGTTCGTTCAGGGTTTGGAAAGGTCGGAAGGCACAATTCCACTTGCGACGCATTATTTGTTAATCTACGTACTCGTGTGGATGCTGGCTATTGATATTGCTGATCAGTTTCTTTGATGTTTTGTAGTCCCTCATCAATCCCTTCATGCTGATCCACTGCAGCTTTTCCGTCCACTATATTTCGCGCTGAACCGGAAATTCTCAGCGTTTCGAGTGTTTCACTTTAAACGATGATAACTATCTTGATACTCATCGGCTTCAATTGAAATGAGCACCGTTCGAATCACCACATTTTGCCAATGTGATACCAGTCTTTAACTCCCATCAAATGAAGCTTGTGGATCGAGATTCACGAAATCTATGAGGAGGTTTTGCCTGGTCCTAATTGATGAAGTATTTTCCAGCAAGGAAGTTCTGAAAATGTTTGAAAAGGTGATAGTCGGTTGGTGAAAGGTCTGAAGAATATGGCGGGTGAGGTAGAACTTCAACCCCCAATTCGTTCAATTTATGGATAGTGATTTGTGAAACGTGTGGGCGGGCGTTGTCATGCAAAAGAATCGGACCCTTTCTGTTGACAAGTGCTGGCTGCAGCTGACGCAATTTTCGGTACATTTCGTCGATTTCTTCACAGTAGGACTCTGCTGTGATGGTTTGGCCTGGTGACAAAAAGTTATAGTGGATCACACCAGCCGATGACCACCACACTGTGACCATAATCTTTTTTTCGTGAGGATTCGGCTTTGGAAATTGCCTCGGTGGTTCGTCGGCATCCAACCACTGTCCGGAACGTCTCCTGTTATCATACATGATCCACTTTTCATCACAGGTGACAATTCGGTCCAAAAACGGGTCGTTTCTGTTGCGCAAAAGCAGTGAAGAAGAAACCTCGAGACGTGCCAATTTCTGCCGGTCACTGTGGGGCACCCACTTGTCGAGTTTTTTCACCTTCCCAATGCGTTTCAGACCATCCGCAACAGTGGATTTGCCAACGCCTAGCTTTTCTGCAATCTCTCGAACTGTTTGGGATGGGTCAGCCTCCACAAACGCCTTCAAATCCTCGTCAGGTATTGCTTTAGGTCGACCGCTACTTGTCGAACCATTGTCGCACGGTGCTTTCTCCAACACTATTGGGCCCCCACACCTGGTTAATTTGTCGAGCTGTCTCGACTGCGGATTGACCCAATTTGTAGTTGAAGAAAAATATCGTCCGAAGTTGCTCTTTTGACATGCTTCAAAAAGTCTTGGGAAAAGGGGTTTATCAAGCAATGGTGAAACGGCAATTATACCATCAGATAGCGCAAAAATTCTCTTCAGGATGTACTACTGAGACGCAAGGGAGAATGAGTTTTTAATCAGCAATGAATGTACAAAAAATAGTAACACAAAACGCTGAGAACTTTCCGGACAACCTAATAGATGTAGCGATGACACATTTGTACTGTTCGGTGCTCACCAACCCTGCGTTTACGACCCCTCCCCCCTTCCACAGCGGCCAAGTACGACTGCATTTAGGTTTCACACAGCGATGCAGCTCGGTGAGCGAACTAATTCCGTTCAGATTTCGAAATGAGACTGGCGAAGCCAAGTCAGTACGACAAAGCGGTCTCAAGAGAAGGAGGAGAGCTCGGCGCCGGCCGGGCGATCCCACTGGTTATCTAATGAATGGTGCCAGGGAATAAGTTGCAGTGCGTTCATGAATATGATGGTCCTTGGCAATGACTACTTGGCAAATCATCACTATTTATTTGCTTCCGTTTGAATATCTGGGATCCGATAGCCGAACAGAACATAATCGTAAAAATACATTTTGACTAGTAGTTTAAGAAGATAAGAGTTCGATAGTATCGCACGTCTCGTCTCTCTGTGCTCCACAGTGTCTTTTGTGCTATGCGGAGTCCGTTTCGACGCTACTGACAACTCTGAAAAAATTTATGTGATTCAATGATGAGACTTATTATGCGTGCAGTGACTTTGTGCACACATAGTTCCGTGTCCCTCACCGCTATTTGAAAACGTGTGGTGAGAACACCGGGGGCTCGTACTATGGCGCTGCTTGCACTAATCTGAGTCTGGCTCCACCCATAATATGCAGAGAGGTTCCACTTCCATTGCTTATATGCCTGGCAGGGCACAGCATTAGTTGGGGATTTTGGTGGAGCCCGTACGACCCCCCCCCCTATACATAAACTTATGAAGTTTCTTCCCCCCCCCGAGGAGGAAGAAACTTCATAAGTTTATGTATAAGTAAGCGCGAAAAATAGAAAAAGTAACAATCCTGAACGAGGCCCCCTCGCTTTTTGCTCATTTCTATCCTGATTCAGAAAAGAGAATAGAAAAGAAAGGCCATTAGGTTTCACCCACCTTTCCTCGAGTCAAAACAAACTCTGGTACCAATTGCAATTTAAAGAAAAAAAAACAGGAAATTAAGCCAACTTCTCCTAAAAGCACTCTGAGCGGTCCAAGCAAAATTGCTGGGGCGCGCTCTGACGCGTATTCGAGTAAACTGATAAGAAGATTAATATAGTCGGATATGTCCGAATAAACGAGAAGAGATAAACCACGAGAGTGAAGATGTAATATATCGAACAAGAGCCCAACGTTTAACAGTAAAAACCTATTTAACTGTTTCGGGAAGTCCTTCGGGATTCATTGAGGATGTGGCGAGTGGGGATTTCTTGGCGGGCCAGTTGAGCTCCGAGCTGCGCGAAAAAAACCGCGTTTCTCGTGTACACGTTTCAACGTGGGCGTGTGTCGATTATAACTGAGGTAACGGCATGAAAAGGCGGTTAGCCTGTGGTGGCAGCAGGATGCAGTAAACATATGGTTCGTTTAGGCGGCCGATCCACTGCTGACTTTGGATGGCGCGCCGCACGTGTAGGTCGGCGCAGAAGTGGTGGGATGGTGCAACTTGTGAATGTCTGTCCACGCGAGCAAATGTGTCTATAGGGTTCAGGGAGGTCCATGGCGAGTCTGTGTACTTGTTACGGATGTTTTCCGTTGCATATTGATGAATCATGTCCCTGTCGAACGCTGCACGAATTCGTGCTTCGCGAATATTGCTGACTCCTATAAAGGAGACCAACTGCTGGAAAACGTCTGATACGAACGATATGGTAGTCGTTTGTCGAAAAAAAACAGGTTGGCTCAGCGCCAAGCGCGATCGCGGACACGCCCCATCATCCGCAGCGAACCAGAGTATGAGTTGTAGTGTTTACGTAAGTGTGCACTTACGAGATGATGTCGACTTTTTATTTCCAGTTATTTCAGATTAGTTTGATGATTGAAAGTTTTGTACTATTTTTTTACATATCCGAGTTCTCTACAAAGCAAGCTTCGCTGTACAGGACACTGACACCTTTGCGCTGCTCGTTACTGGCTACCGCACTCATTACGACCCCCCCTCTCCTGGCGGCCAAATACGACCCCCCTGTTGGGGATTCCCCAACCAACGATGTGCCCTGATGCCTGGGCGTTCCTGGATTTATAGTGCGGCTGGAACGGGAAATCGAAAAATTATAAAAAATTTTCTCAACTCTGCCTGTTATATGATGTACAACGATGTATGAGGTGGTGAAGTTCGCAAATTGACGCGAAATAAGGAGGGAACCCAACAGCTGGGAGTGGAGAGGTCCTGTCGGTGGTAACATTCGAGCTCTCCGTGGACACACTTTGACATGTACAAGGCAATGTGAAGTTCTCCTTCTCAGTGCCATCCAAGATCCTGCAGTTATGCCTCTTCCGGGTGTTAAGGACTCATCCGAACTAATTCAACTTTACCCATTCTGATGTCACAACTGCACTACTCTAGCAAGCGAGAGAGCCACATCTTAGTAAATAATGTTGTGAATTAAGTTCGGTTCGTTAAGACAATGGTAACGTTATCGAGATCATGGGAAATGTCCTTACATCCTAGCTTTCGTTGAGCAGCTTCCACGTGTCCCACTATTGGTGGCTCTTATCATTTGTCACCAATAAACGTCTTCAAGCTCTCACTTCTTGTCCAAATTCCAGAATGAATGTGAAGTGAACGACGAAAAATATAAGGTTCAGATACTTGTCAAAGCGTTATCAAAAGTTGAGCGCAGCCGTACTTGTGCATCATTTTCAGTTGCTGTTTACGTGCGAAATAGCAGAAGTGCAAGCAAATCACACAAGTACGGAAGGAATTGTGGGAAACCATGGCCACGCTTCAAAAAAGCCGGCCTGTTGAAACTGGGCTTGCTGAAGCACGCAACTTGGTTTAGTTAATCAAATATCCTAGGTGAGGGATGTGTCCAGTTCGATCAAAAAATGTCCAATTCAAAATGAAAAGTGTACATTACGCTCCCCGATCCGACAAATCGCGAAAACTTCTGAGCATAGGGATTTTCCTAAAAATTTTGTTAACTTTTGTGCACACAGATCCAAATAAGCATGAGCAATGTGTATGCACATTGTTCAAGACACTGCGGTTGCGCAGTTGGGCAGTAAAAGGAGTTCCGAGGGATGCGCTAACTTACATTCCGCGACCGCGTGACAACACTATGGTGTGTCTCACGTCCAGCCCTCGCATCGAAAAAGGCCGCGGTCACACGTGAATGCCACGCGAACACGCGAAATAGGCGCCGGTCTGGAATGTGTTTAATGATCAGTGGAATTGAGGTGCTGTAGGTTTGAAAAGAAGGTCTTTCTGAGAATTAGAAGTTGCACCAGAAGACCTCATCCAAAACTCATCATCCTGCGCTCAATTTTTTTGAGGAAAAAAAATAGTCACATCAGTTTCCTCTTCGGAAAGGAGTGGTCACATCAGTTTTCCCTCCGAAAAGGATAGCGCCATGAGTCAACATACTGTGAAATATGAGTCCGAACTCTTTCAATTTCGCGCGTTTGCTTTTACCATCTCCCTGAAAGACAGCTCCCGCAATCGAGACGTTCGCGGAATGCTTTCACGCATCAAGCATCATTGTCTGCATTACACTAAACGGCGAGATGAAGAAGCTGGAGACGCGTGATAATCGCAACAATTGTAACCACTACTACTTTTACCCTACGAGACAACGGCTCAGAGACAACAGCTTGCTGCGTCGTAGAGTTCTACATGCTCTTACCAGGACCTGGTTGCACGTCGAAACCTCTGCTTGGGCTTGTCTAATGTCCGACGAACGTACAGGGCGCCGGCCCCTTGGTTCCCAAGGTTCTCATAGCTTCTTTCTTTGCTTGGGAGTTACTTATGGGCTACTGCCTGATGATTGAGCACCTGCTACCCGTAACACTTGATAGAATTGTCAGCACCTGATAACCGTAACACTTGATCGCAGGAATTGTCTTTAAAAGATGTCCTTCTGCAGCGAGGGTGGGGCACCGACCCATTTACAACTCTTAAACTTACAACAATACACATAAACAATAATACAAAACTTAACGGCACGGAGGATGCCTCGAATCAGAAAGTCGCATCCCCAGAGAGAACTTCAGCACATTGCGCCCCTCTGCCTTGTTTGCTAGCGGTGCACACCCGAGTTTAGAATGCTTCAAAGAATCATCATTTTATGTATTCCAAACTTGGTAGAGGGACTAGATGCAGGAACTTCTGTTGAAGCCAACATGAAGTTGCTCCCAATAGGTCTTGCCTTATTCTGTGTCATCTCCTCCAAAGAATGCCCTCTGTAATACCTGCAACGAAGTCGGAAAAAACAAAAAAGGAAAGCCTTACTTATGAAGTCAATTGACTTTGGTTGCACATTGCTCTTTCTCAGAACTGTCAGCAGATTTTCCATAAACCCTGATGGATTGGACGTATCGAAGTAGAGTATTCGAAAGTCGTGCAGGTGCGTGCCGAATTCGCACCGCCTGAAATCAATGACTCTTAGTTCTGAATTCATTGTGAATGCTCTGCCTCTTCTACACATTGAAAACACATTCCACGATGACATCTGGTCTTTTCAGATATGAAAACTATTGGACGCTACTTGGCCTATTTGTTAAGAAAAAAGGAGATAAGGTCTTGAGAAACGCCTGGCCATAAGGGCCCGAGCACTGGACCACCCTTTCGATAAACAGCACTGTCTGCGCGGTCGAGAATCCATACGTACATGAAAAAACATAATGGCGACCCCTTCCCCCCTCCCCCCCCACCTCAACACGCACAGCTTGCTTTCGTAAAGTGTTTCAGACGATACTATTCACTGTTTTGTGGAGATACGATTGTGGCGCCAATAAATTCTTCTCAGCTGAAGTGTTGGTGAGAACTCATTCACGCGGCTTTCACGTTTCGCCATTAGGACAGGTTTTTCGGATCATGAACAAAAACATGCATCAGTAGTACCAGAATTCTTTACAACTAAAGCTGAAGTTGGTCGAAAAAAAAACAGGAATTACTTCAGTACCTTTTATAGCGTCTCTGAGGGTCTTTTATCACTGTCATCTGTGAGTATGTACTATTCAAATAAGCAAAAAAGGAAATAAAGAGTTATTAGAAGATAGTGGAGCTGTCTATCACGTAGTGGAGCTGTCTTATTCAACTGATTACAGAAGCAACCTACAAGCTCAGATGTGTGGAACAGGTGCGACAAGAAGTATGGTTGCCGCCCACAACGACGTCATGAATAGCAAACAAACGGAAGACAGCATATGCTCGGACATCCGTACAAGTACATCTGGTTGCACTGAGGAATCCCTACTTAGAAGTGCGGCATGCTGGGAGCCGGAGGCATGGCTCAATACAGAGGTGATGTTGATTGACGCCAAATGGACTATTACTTGATAACAGGATGTGTTGATAACTTTGACGAAAGGATGTGTTTTAGAAGCATACCGCTCTTCAAGGGAATTTCGTCAGGTCAGCAACAAAAACACATCGGATTCTTTTTTTAAAAAGCCGACCGCCTAGAAAAGAAATGGGGATTCTGCAAAAAAGTAGGAGAAACATCTAAATCTAAATGGCACTGTCTCTGATTCTACGAGGGGTCACATAACAAGTAACTTACGGCTCTTCAAAGCATGAAAACTTGTAGGTGACAAACAATCAGTTTCGGCAACGACATCTTCACAACGAAGATGTTTCCCCTTGAAAAGGATGAGCTCGGAAACGCGTAAGCGCAGGCAGTGAATATCAATCCTACAGCTCAACGGTCCTGCTTAGCAATCTTTGAGAGCTTAACTCTCGAAAAGTTATGTGTGGTCAAAGGAGTGTTTCTGAGTCCCTGGCCCACTCTGAAAAAACACCGCAAGTATAAGGTTGTCCGGAAAGTTCTGCACGTTTCGAGGGTTTTACTTTAAACGATTATAATTTCTTAACGCTCATCGGATTCAATCCAAATAAGCACCATTCGAATCAGCACACTTTTGCCAATTTGATCAGCCGTCGAGAATCCATCAAGAAAAAACAGGGTGGTCGAGAGTTCACGAAATCCGAAAATAAGTGTTGGCTGCAGCTGACAAAATTTTCGGTACATTTCGTCGATTCCTTCACAGTAGGGTTCTGCTGTGATGGTTTGGCCTGGTGATAAAAAGTTATAGTGGATCACACCAGCCGATGACCACCAACCGTGACCAGAATCTTTTTTTTTTTTCGTGAGGGTCCGGTTTTGAAAATTATGCTGCGGTGGTTGCGTCGGAATCCGCTAACCACTGTCCGGAAACGTCCTCGCCGTTTTATCATACATGATCCATTTTTCATCACAGGTGACAATTCGGTTCAAAAACGCGTCGTTTCTGTTGCGCAAAAGCAGAGGAAGAGAAGAGGAAACCGCGAGACGTGCCAATTTCTGCCGGTCACTCAAATTGTGGGGCACCCACTTATCGAGTTTTTTCACCTTCCCAATGCGTTTCAGACCATCTGCAACACTGGATTTGCCAACGCCTAGCTTTTCTGCAATCTCTCGAACTGTTTCGGAATGGGTGCGGGTGCCTCCAAAATCCTCTTAATAACCCTCGTGCAGATATTGCTTTAGGTCGACCGCTATGAGGTTCATCTTGAAATCTCCAGAACGAAATTTGTTGAACCATTGCCGCACAGTGCTTTCTCTAGCACTATTGGGCCCCCACACCTGGTTAATTTGTTGAGCTGTTTCGATTGCGGATTGCCCCAATTTATAGTCGAAGAAAAAAATCGCCCGAAGTGCTCTTTTCACAATGCCTTCGAAAAAAAATCTTTAAAAGGGGGTTAATCATGCAATTGTGAAACGGCAGTTATAACCGATTAGTACCGCGGCAAAGAATTCTCTTCAGGATGTACTACTGAGACGCAAGGGAGAGTGAGTTTTTAATCAGCAATGAATGTTCAAAAAATAGTAACACAAAACGTGCAGAACTTTCCGGACAACCTAATAGCTCGTTTCACCGCAACATGTGAAGCCACGGTGTCAGTACGACCCCCTCCCCAGCGGAAAATAATTCTGGTTCGACCCGCTCTCCTTACTGGCGGCTCTAATTTTTTGTTCTGACGAGAAGGATTAGATACGGAAGACATACGGAGATACGAAGACATACAAGCGCTAGAGGGCACGTTATGATTCTACAGCAAATAAGCGGTGGAGCAGATCTGTTGGCCGGGTGTAAATCGCAACTCTCTCTGGGAGTGGTAGCTTTCACAAGTGTGGGGCCTTTTGAGAAATGGAAGGAGGCATGTTGAAGCAATGTCTCTGCTGTCGCATGTTCTACCTACCGCAGTCTGAGTCTTCTTTCGTTCGTGAAAATTTTCGTAATGGGTCGGACACTGGCAGTCCGCGAGCTAGTCTTTATGCTTCAACATGGCCTTCAAAATAGTATTTAAGCTTTGAGCTGATTCAAAGCCCAGTTTGTTATGGTCTAAATTCTTTTGTCGCGATTTCGATACGCTATGCATTAGGCTTCCTACGTAGACGTGGTGGGGAAAATGTGTTTTTTAATTTTAGGTGATTTTTCCACGGAAGCGGATGTTTGTTCAAGGTTTGGAAAGGTCGATGCGCACGAATCGGCTGCAGATGTTTTATTTAGACATCTACGTACTTACGAGTTCCAGCTAACTATTGATATTGCTGATCAGTGGTTTAGATATTTTGTGGTCTTCTCCATTCGGTCGCATCTGCAGGCATTTCCGGCTTCGCTCTAACCAAATCTTAACGATGACACTTTTGTGCTGTTCGGTGCTCGCAGACCATGCGTTTACGACCCCTCCCCTCTCCAGTGGTCTAGTACGACCTCCCCCTTCCCCATGGGTTTCGCAGAACGATGCTGTACCCTGCCGCAGCGATTTCGCTAAATGTGTAGCTGATGTTGACAATGAGCATCAAATTCTCTTGAACGTCGAAGGATTTGCTATATCGGCTCTTGTCATACATCATGAATGCTGCCATCTTGTTACCTTTATCACTTGTCAGTGTGGAAGGTATGCCATCACAATCGGGAACGCTGCATTTGAGTGATGTTATATTTGCAGCGCTTCAAATCACCTTCAGTCAAATGGTGTCGCTGTCTATGTTTCCTGCTCCTCCTGCATAACAGAACCAGCGTCCTACTGCTGATAAAAAGCGCACGTTGAAACCACGGTGCCTTCTCGTACCCCTGATAGGCTTCTATCCACTTCTACAGTGAGGAAGGAGCAAAAAAAAATAAAGACACTTTTCTTTCTAGACTTTCAAGGCGGTAGAAGTTACACTTGATCAGATTCTGATTGGTCATTTTCACCATCAAATTCAAAAACGCATCGCACACGACCATGAAACTCCGCCACAGCCTTTTACATGAGCGCCATTAAAAATTTGACCGCTCGACGGTGTTTTGGTGCCTGAGTTGAGCGAGGCCGTTGCCTCCTCCGTCATTGTGGACCATCATCTTGAGCTCCTCCCGAACATGGTAATCGAGTGGGTTTGCCTCAGTTTACACGATTGGATATTCCGTTTTCTTCGCGCTTTTCGATTCCAAGTAGGCGAGAGTTTTTCCAACGCCCTTCGAAACCATGTGCTGGCATCCAATCCTGTAGCAGTATAAAGCTTCCAAGATAGCACAGGCGACGTCCTGAAGGCGGGATATTCTCCTCGAGGTGGTAGATGTAACCGTCAGTCACTTTCAGAAGAAAATATGGCCTTCCCATTCAAGGAACGTCGGGTCCACCCTATGAACCTGCGCCTTGGCGACTGTGGTGAAGATGATGTCCTGGACCATAGCGACGTTGGCGGAGCTTCCGATGTTGAAGCTCCTTCAGATCAAGAGTGCTTGTCTCCAGCTAGCTGTCCATGGGTGACTCCATACAAGGACCTTCGCAGCTGTTTGGAGATGACGTAAACTCCCTAGGCCATCTCCGGTCCGGTTGCGATTGGAGATGGCTTTAAATTTCGGTGTACATGATGTCGACGGACAAGGGGGTGCTCCCGCCTATTGAGGAACATTTAGTACCTTCCGTCCTGGTACACGTATCCACGTTTCCTGTCTGGGCTGCGTAAACTTCTTGTATGCGGCTGCTGGGCTATAAAGTGTTCCTCCCTCTCTTCCCCGCCCCCCCGTATACCGCCCACCTCTATATCGCATTATGGAAAGAAAAAGGTCGCTATGACGTCCGCTATAAACTTGCAGCTCTTTCTGGCGCATTTCATCAGTACTGATTCACATGCACTTCACATAACAGAAGTTCTCGTAAAGTTAAGTTCTCGCCCACTCCGTAGAAGTCCCGCCTTTTCAAAGTGCTTCATACCAGCAGGTCAAGAGTCTTACGCTATTAGGTTGTCCGGAAAGTTCTCAGCGTTTTGGGTGTTTCACTTTAAACGATCGTAACTTTTTTAATACTCATCGGATTAATCGAAATAGGCACCATTCGAATCAGCACACTTTTGCCAATGTGACAGCAGTCGAGAAATCCCATCAAAGTAAAAAACTGGGTGGTCGAAAATTCACGAAATCCACGAAGGCTTTTTTGCCTGGTCCTGATTGATGAAGTATTTTCCAGCAAGGGAGTTCTGAAAATTTGAAAAGGTGATAGTCGGTTGGCGAAAGGTCTGAAGAATATGGCGGTTGAGGTAGAACTTCAACCCCCAATTCGTTCAATTTATGGATAGTGATTTGTGCGTGTGGGCGGGCGTTGTCATGCAAAGGAATCGGACCCTTTCTTTTGATAAGTGTTGGCTGCATCTGACAAAATTTTCGGTACAATTCGTCGATTTCTTCACAGTAGGGTTCTGCTGTGATGGTTTAGCCTGGTGATAAAAAGTTATAGTGGATCACACCTAGCCGATGACCACCAAGCCGTGACCAGAATCTTTTTTTCGTGAGGGTTCGGCTTTGAAAATTACCTCGGTGGTTCGTCGAAATCCAACCACTGTCCGGAACGTCTCCTGTTATCATACATGACCCATTTTCATCACAGGTGACAATTCGGCCCAAAAACAGGTCGTTTCTGCTGCGCAAAAGCAATGCAGAAGGAACCTCGAGACGTGCCGATTCCTGCCGGTCACACTCCGATTGTGGGGCACCCAATTGTCGAGTTTTTTCACCTTCCCAATGCGTTCCAGACCATCTGCAACAGTGGATTTGCCAAGGCCTAGCTCTTCTGCTATCTCTCGAACTGTTTGGGATGGGTCAGCCTCCAAAATCCCCCTAAGATCCTCGTCAGATATTGCTTTAGGTCGACGCTATGAGGTTCATCTTCAAAGCTGAAATCTCCAGAACGAAATTGTTGAGCCATTGCCGCACAGTGCTTTCTCTAGCACTATTGGGCCCCACACCTGGTTAATTTGTTGAGCTGTTTCGATTGCGGATTGCCCCAATTTATAGTCGAAGAAAAAATCGTCCGAAGTGCTCTTTTCACATGCTTGAAAAAATCTTGAAAAAAGGGGTTTATCAAGCAATGGTGAAACGGCAATTATACCATCAGATAGCGCAAGAAATTCTCTACAGGATGTGCCTACTGAGAAGCAAGGCAGAATGAATTTTATCAGCAGTGAATGTACAAAAAATAGGTGCACAAAACGCTAAGAACTTTCCGGACAACCTAATACTAGGGGTCTCTTTGTCCTCTGAACAAACCTTGCCTGCTTTTTGCTTTGGGGTGACGAGTGAAACTCTGACCTAAAGATGTGACTACCCTCTCACAAGTTTCAAAACATTGCGGTTCACTGCCGATATCTTGAAGACATCAATATCCTGCAAAAATCCTGGCAAAATGATGCAAAAGGCGAGGCTGAATGGTGGAGCTAATGTGGCGCACGCTTTCGCGGCTATGAGCGTCACTGTCTTAAGAGGTAATTATCCAAGTTGAAAAAAGTTATGAATATTTGGAATAAGTCACAGATACCCTAGGAAGTGGGAGGAGTCGAAGTAGCTAAAGGTTCTTTTCACAATTAAAGCATCCTAAACACTGGCACTCTTTATGTCTTCGCGAATGGACCTACCAATTTTGTGGGGAAAAGTGATCGTCGTCGAAGTTTGTAGGGGAGTGGACTCCTTTAGCACGTCTCAACAACCGTGCGTACTGTCGTTATCGCATGAGAAGGCACTTTAGGTTCTGTAAAAAAAACATTCTGAGTAGTTCCCGACGCGATTCTAATGCCGCATTCATGTATCACATCGTATTTTAGCAGAGTACTGTCTTACCGACTTACACCTGTTACAGCGATTCGGGAACTTCTTCCAGGTCTTCTCCCTGGAATTAACAACAGTCATAAGAATTGGAAGATACAATATAGCTAGCTTATTTCTTGAGGTTAACGTAGCCAAAGATACCCCAGTTCTCCTTCTCCCTTCTCATCAGTTTCTGTAGTTAAGCCTCATTTAAGTACTGAACCTGCATTGTACATGCGTCGGAATACTGGCATGCCACTTTGAGTAGAGAACAAACAGGTAGAAAAGAGCTCAATATTCTTTTTCCGAATCAGCTATGCACATTGAACACAGAAAAATGCAGAATTGACATGGATCTCATTGTCAGAGAAGGAGGGTTGGGTTAATTTTTTCGACCTAGCCTCTTGAATATTAGTTTTTCTGGAGTATGGGCAGGCCTTCGCCTTGAAGGGAAAGTACGCTGATCTCACAAGTGCCTCACTTCGCCGAGTTAACAAAATTTGGCCTCTTTCCGTTCTTATGAGATTTCATAGACCTGTCTGAATTCTAACCTGAGGCATTTATCCGCAAATCCGGAGACAAATTTCTCGAGAGGGTCCCGCACCACCGCTATTTTGTGCCAATCACTGGTACTGCTCGTCATATTCCTCTCGATCTCGGCCAGAGTATTGTACTCATTCCTCCGAGCGCAAAATCTGGAAAAACCGGTGCTCTACAGGACAAAAGTATTGCAATGTGAGTACAGGGCTTATTTATGTGTAGGACACAAGAGAAATTTGTGGTAATATTCAAGTGCGATGAGCGACTCCGACGACTGAAGGCATGGCCTGCGATCGCGTAAGAGTAGAAATATGACGTCATTAAAGAGTTTTTGTGGTCTAGCAAATCTGAACTTTGTACCAGTTTTGGCAGGCAAAAAAAACATTGTAAGAGGGGCGCTATAGCGGAGCACAGGTTCAGTAACCTTCCTTTTTTTCCAGTGACTGCCTCCACACTCTGCCTTCAAGATCGGCTTTTCAGGAAAAACGATGCTGCGCGAAGAAAAAAAACCGTCGTTGGAAGCGTCCGTTGTGTCCGTAGAGGCTCACATCGAGGAAAGGCTATGTCACGAAGTAATCTTTGATGGGGGTCCTGCTGCAAAAAGCTGGACAAACAAAGAACTGTGGCTGCTGCCGCATAGAGAGGTACATAAAAACATGTCGCGAGCAAGGAGACGACTTTTTTCAAGAGAGCAGACACCAGGGTGGATGAGTCACCTATTATGCGTGGAAAAATCGGAGCGTTAAAATGTCAGAATAGTCACAAAACGCTAGCAGACGTTGAAGAGTGCTGAAGAAAAACAGAAAGTTTGGCGTCATTGAAGGGATTGCGTTTGTAGTTTGTTCATAGAGCCCGCATTCCTTGGAATTAGCTGTGTGAGGGGCAGCGTAAGACTTGGATGAGCCTCGGTTGGGCACGTACAGAACTGAGGTGCTAGCTGGGGTAAAGTTGACCTTCTGGCTTTTCTCTTTACTATCGAGTTACACAGCACCTTGTCGTCTACATGCGTACCCTGACCCACTCTCTAAGATGGCGAACTATCCCGAATTTTTTCTTGAGAATGCGTGAAAGTTCAGAAGGCAGTTCACACCTTCATCATAAGGACCTCCAACCAGGTCACCAGTGTTTACCACCTCAGCTGCTGCAAGGAGTGCAAATTTCTTGCTTGGTGGAATTTCTAGTGTTTTTCAGCTGAAACTGATGTCTGCGAATCATTCCTTGTCGTAGGTCTAGATTACGCCCCAATCTTAGAGATAAACAGCTCGGAATGGGAACCACCTTTTCACAGCTTGAAGGTCTAGTAGGCACGACTTAGGCAGCGTTTCAGAGACTTCGCGACAGCAGTCACCCAGCCCGCGCCCATTCTGATCGATTCGATGCCACTCGAAAGAAGGCGCATAAGTTGCTCGAACGCGCGACCGAGGCGCTGTATTCGAGAAGTTTGAACGCTACTAACATTATGAATCGGCATCCTGGTGTTACAACAATAGAGCAATCGAAAATCCGATACGACTCGGCTATCCTCACAAGGGAGGATGGTAGGTCGAAGTGGCTATTTGAAATGAGATGTATACCGACTGAAGGGTCTTTGGACGAGGATTACGAAACCGTCTTCCATATCTGCTGCGGACCTGGCAGAATAAAGATACGGGGCCATTTTAGGGGGAGCATAGTGGCATTCAATACGAATTAGGGGCGTGAGGCTTCACCGCTTGAAGCGGCGTGGCCGAGTGGATACGTTGCACTTCTCGCGGCCACATTGTCGAGGGTTTGGACCCTTAAGGCGTTTTCTGTTTTGCATTTTTTCAACAATGGTCCTATGCATTAAAAAGCATTTTTGCATAATACTTCGTGCTCGAGAATGCCGCCAAAGAATGTTTGTGAACTAATGGAGCCATTGTGAAGAGCTCCATGAGAACATTCTCGGCTGATGAACTTGTCACAGACTTCCAGCAGGTACGAAAGCACCACTTTGGGATAGGACATCTTTCAACACTATGGTAGTGATGGATGAAGGTTTCTCCCATTGTGAACTCCCGCAGTCACTCCAAAGTCACCGATCTTGGGAAGCCTTTTCAAGGATACTCATCTGTGCGCACAACTTCGTGTGGTTTCGGGTCCAGCCATGTCGTTCGGAGATAAAGCCATTCATCAAGGCAAGCACATTCGTTGGAGTGCATTCCTTTTGTACAAAAATAAGCTCCTTGAAGCAATAAAGAAGAAATCAAGAAATCAGAAATCCAAGAATGGGCACTATTTACCCTACTGCCCCAATCATCGGAAATCTGGCCAGTTTTGACCGACTTTTTTTCCGTGGGCAGAATTGGTCAAACATTCGTACACTGGGGTAGTTTGAGCTCCTGAATACGAATATCACACTCGCTCGACCCGAAACCTAATGGCGCTCGCGCCACAGGCGCCGGCGCCAAAATACCCCAAATCACCGGCGCCTGTACCGCGGGCGCCGAGAGATTTTCGGCCAAGCGGATGTGTTATTCGTATTCAGGAGGTTAAACTACCCCAGGAGACAACATTCGAGCCAAGTCTGTCCACGGAGAAAAAACTCGGTCAAAAACTGGCTCGATTCCGGATGATTGGGGCAGTATAGGGTGAACAGTTGCCCGAAGAATGTTCTCCAGTCCACCATGGCTCCATCGGTTCAGAAACACTCTTTGACGATTCTTATGCACGAAAATTATGCAAAATGCTTTCGAGTGCAGAGAGACCATTGTAGAAAAATGCAAAACAGAAAACGCAGCAAGGATCCAAACCCTCGACAATGACCGCGAGACCTGCAACGTATCCACTCGGCCACGCCGCTTCGAGCGGTGAAGCCTCACGCCGCTAATTCGTATTGAATGCCACTATGCTCCCCCTAAAATGGCCCCGTAACTTTGTTCTGGGAGGTCCGCAGCAGATATGGAAGACGGTTTCGTAATCCCGTCCAAAGACCCTTCAGTCGGTATACATCTCATTTCAAATGGCCACTTCGACCTACCATCCTTCCCTTGTCAGAAGGACGACGAGCTTCGTTGGTAGCTGATCCTGGGTTCTGCGCCTAGATCGAGCACGTGTCAATGGTGCCACATGAAACTATTCTGCCTCCGCTCTACCCAACTGATAATGTATACACTGCTACTCGATTACATTTTGAACTGCTTATCCTAGTTTATTATCAGTTTATGGGGGAATTAATAAGTTGAAACTGTCGAGAAGCATCTCAGTGCCTGCTCTGAGTTTTTGCTTAAAGGTGAATATTTATTTAGTCCGAAATAGAGCATCTCACTTGCAATTTAAAAAAGTCTGACAGAACTACAGCAAAGGCTTTTGAACGTCTCTCTTTTTTTGCCTGAACCCTCACAGCTAGCGAAGCCACCTTCCGAAAATGTTGTATAGGGCCACTGCTGAATTGTAAACAGGCGTTGAAACCGCCCTCAAACTTAGTGTGAGCAATATTCTTACCGTTGATGGTATGCCTCCGTAGAAAAATTTCTGCTGTTCTTGAGAAAGTTCTCTTCGTCGAATAAGTAACATAGAATCGCTGTTAACATTGTCGAGAAGTTTTTTTCGACAGCACAACCAATCAGGCGATACTTCTCAGTGATCTAAAGTTTTCTTGCTGTTAGTGCTCTTTCATTATAATTGTGGATATTTTTCTTCGTGAAGGAAGGGTGGGTACAGCATGCGGTATTAAGGTTGCGCTACCACGCCGCCTGAACTCGAATTCTCGCGACAGAGTCCCCGCAATCAGATGCAAACGGGTCAGCGACAAAGCTAATCGGTCCCCAGAATATACTTCTCTCACAGAAATGTAAAAAAAAGAAAAACAACAGACAATAAAGCCGTATAGAGCTTGCCTACTTAGGGAAAATATTCGTGGAGATGCTGCTTCGAGCAAAGCTCAATATGTGGCTGATGCCGCAGCCTTCGTAATCGTTATTACCCTTCCCATCGGGGTTTCACTCAGATGTTGGGATGGGAGTCATATCTTGCTTTGCGAGAAAATTCTCGATTGTCGATTTTCCCACTTCCGGGTAAGATACCTCTCCCTAGTTGAGGCGAACTAAAAATATCACCCACTCTTTGGACATGAGGCGGCAGGCACTTACGTAGTCTAATCCAGAGCACAGCATTCGACGGGGTCCAGCTTTGACGACCCCCCCCCCTTTTTTCAGGGGCTGGTACGACCCCCCCCCCTTCCCCATGCTCCTACGATGGCTGACATGGCTGACTGTGGTTGTGGTTTATACTCGGCGAAAAAGTTGTCGAGCGGGGGGTATGTAGTAGGCATGCGACGTACATCGTACGGGCGTACATAGTACCTATAACACAGAAAATTCATAAAACTCATGAAGTGAACCTGGCCAGAAATACGACCCCCCCTCCCAACAACGACCAAATACGACCCCCTCCAAAACGTAAACAAAGCGAGAAAAATCAACTATACACAAATAAATTTTTGTCCAAGCCCAAATACAGCACCCCCCCCTCTTGCGGCCAATACGAACGCCCAGCACCCCATAGGGAATCCCCATCGAACGCTATGCCCTGGTCTAATCTTCTAACTGGTCTTCCAACACTTTTTTTACTTGATATAGACCATTCGCGTAGACTATAACAGCCAAAAGCACGGATTTGGAAAGCAAGAGGAAGCACTCGGCTATTTGTTGCAAAGGTGCGGCTTTATAGAGGCTGCGCCTTATACCCTGAAGCTTACATCTGATAGTTGATCGGAAGTGTCTACGTGCCTTTCTCTCGCCAGCAAGTCTTTGGGATCTTTTGATAGCAAGCGATCTGTTGGGCTCGCAGCGGGAGGCGATACAACAGGCTGTTTAAACTTTTTTTGAATGCTTCTATCGTGAGTATGAAGCGAACGTGCCAAATGAAATTCTTACGCGATATTTCGTTCTGTATGGGTACAATGCAGGAACACACACTTCCTTATCCTCTCTTGTACAATAACTGACTGGTTGACTCCTTCTTGGCGCTTTCTCCACGATTTTAATTAAGGGATTGATCTCTGAAATCAGAATGTTTCACGATAGTATCAATTGAGGATTCATTCAGAGTGCCTCATGATGTTAAGGAGTCCAATACCCAAAGTACGAGCGGAAATCAGACCGACCCCTTGAGGGTCTAGTGTCCCTTCCACGCCAGCATAACCTGACCCAAGTGGACTTCACTTTAGGAGACTAAGCAGTGGATTTACCCAATACTGTAGCAGGACACAATGCGCAGTCGTGTCAGTGCTGAGATCTCTTATATTCATGAAGGGCGCAGGTGAACTTTCATCTTGTGACCTTTGATAGCAACGAAGCGATTGAAACGTTTGCCGAATGAGGGTTTCCACATAGAAAGCTCGTGGCAGAAACAAAAGAACAAAGCCAAGGCTGACCTTCGGGCGCCTCTTTGTCTCTTCGGAAATGTGTGGCAAGTGAGCTTGCAAGTGTCAGAAACCCTCCCTCCTCACCAAGTTCATATAAAAGTAAAACTACTCCGTGGGCTGAAGACACTACGTCTCAGTGCATATGGCATCGTTGTCCGCACTCGCAAGAATACACCACTTCCGTTGGTGAGATAACGGAGCTAGAGACGCGAGAGTTTTGCAACCGGTGCAACAGCGTACTGTAACTTTGCAAGAAAACGGCTTACAAGGCTCACAATGGCGCCTATGTGCGCAGCGTCCCCTGGAGCGTCGTAGTGCGATTTCCTATGCTCTTGCCGGCAATCGTTTGCACGACGAATCCCGCTGATTGCGCTTTTCCCCGTGATTCATTCTGCTTTTTTTTCTAGAATAGCTTCCTTTTATACAATTTTTCAAAAGAATGCTCTGTAAGGAAGTCGCGAATAAGCGCACATGCTCCTTCACTACAAAGCATTTTCACAAAGTTTTTTCGAGATATCCGTTCTGATAAGAAAATTTTTCGTCGTCCCTGAAGGACTTGGCTGTTGTACTATGTTTCTTCGCACTATTCTGCACAGCCTTCAACGAATAATTCGAATAAGGCGAATGAATAATAATGTCAATCGTAAGGGGAAAAAATGTAAGTGAACAATCTATAATCCTGCATTGAAATACAATAAACATGATTAAACATGAAAATACAAAAATGAATTAAAGGCAGTTGGCACGATGATTTGGTGCTCGGCCTAAAATGCTAGTAGGGCGCTATATAGTGGGGGAAATGGCGAAAGAACGGAGTGAAACGGTCAAAATCCTGCGAAGAAAGAGCCTCCGTTCTCACTGTGTAATCAATTTTGGACGAGTTTCCCGTAGGCATCTTGCCAATAACCGCTACCGAAGGTACGGCTGCATATGTGTACTCATATATCCATGCAGCATCACGGCCGCTTCATACCAATCCCTTGGGTTCATTTTTTATACCCGCCGTAAGTGTTCAAAAAATTACGAAAAAAACGCCGATCCGCGTTTTTTTCGTTTTTCGTTATAGAGCTGTTCCTGTTGACTTTTTGTATAGATACCCATATATGATTAGAATCAGCTCGCCGAGCTGTATCCGAGGGTATGCTCATATTCTACGACATTGGGTTTTGGCCGGCGCCATTTGGCGCCACTTTGCGACACCTTAGCGCCACAACTTTTCTCAACAACATCTGTATAAACTTGCTTACTGGGGCTATTCAGTGCCCTGTTCACGAAAGTGGCATTCATTTCTAGCCGTGGCGCCATTTGGCGCCATTAGGTGCCGATTTGGCGCCACTAGCGCCACTTTGGCGACACGACCTTTCCCAAAAAAAATCTGTATAAACTTGCATAATGGGGTTTCTCGGTGCCCTGATCACGAATGTAACATTCATTCCTAGCCATGGCGCCGTTCGGTGCCATTTGGTGCCAATTTGGCGCTACCCCAGTTTTCGCCAAAATTGATAAAAACATGCATGGGGTGGTGTGGTTCGATGCCCTAATCACGAATCGCCAGCCTTAGCAGAGTGATCGTAGAGTCCATTAGCGCCGGCGCAGAAAAAAATGGACGTCATACTCGTAATTAGGATGTCAAGCGACCCGGTATACAAGTGCTCAACAATTTTGGTGATCTAGTGTTTGGCGCCAGCACCGATGGCGCCAAACAGTTAGGACCAAGCGGTTATGACACTAAGTTCAGGAAATTAGCCGGCGCCTGTGGCACAAGAGCCAAGCGGATGTAATATTTGGTTCTATGGATCACACTATCACGGGGACAAGTTCGCAACCAGTCTGCTGTTGCGAACTGCTTTGGCGCCGGCGGTAGACAGGTGCCAAGCGCACAAGATATTCGTATGCACGCAGTGAGACCACTCTAGTTGATTTGGCGATCTGCGGTATTTTTGACCGACTCTTGACCCTGATTTCCTGGAAGTTCCCTCCATCAATTACACCGATGCAGAGTCCGATCGATATGCCTTGGTCGGCTCAGACTGTATGTGTTATAATGATCACGTGAATGTGAACTATAAAGACATGCAGTAATCACGTGAACAAGCGGCTATGGTGAGCGCAGAGCCGCCAGCGCCGCAAGCTCACGTGATTTATGTATGCTCTGCAAATGACGATCACGTGACCATTCCACAAACCAGGCGAGTTTATAAAGATTTTGGTGAAAAAAGTAGTGGCGCCAAATTGGCACCAAATGGCACCGAACGGCGCCATGGCTAGGAATGAATGTTACATTCGTGATCAGGGCACCGAGAAACCCCATTATGCAAGTTTATACAGATTTTTTGGGAAAGGTCGTGTCGCCAAAGTGGCGCTAGTGGCGCCAAATCGGCACCTAATGGCGCCAAATGGCGCCACGGCTAGAAATGAATGCCACTTTCGTGAACAGGGCACTGAATAGCCCCAGTAAGCAAGTTTATACAGACCTTGTTGAGAAAAGTTGTGGCGCTAAGGTGTCGCCAAGTGGCGCCAAATGGCGCCGGCCAAAACCCAATGTCGTAGAATATGAGCATACCCTCGGATACAGCTCGGCGAGCTGATTCTAGCCATATATGGGTATCCATACAAAAAGTCAACAGGAACAGCTCTATAACGGAAAAACGAAAAAAACGCGGATTAGCTTTTTTTCGTAATTTTTTGAACACTTACGGCGGGTATGTAGCAAATGAATCAATTTGATCGTCTGGAACGGTCGTCCATTTAAATATTTATTTGCTTTCAAACTTCACACGAGGTTGGTATACACAGTGAACGGCTAACGTTTCGGCACGATTGCCTTCTTCGGAGCCTGGAAGTGGAAATCAATTTATGATTTAGACGACCAAATGTCATACTACCCTACGAGACCTTCGAGACCCCCTAGCCATCACATAATTAATAGGAAAAACCAAGTACCGTACCTTTGAGATCACGAGATCAGCCGTTGTTCGACGATATGGTGGTTTGTCGCCCGTGATCGTATCCAGGTTCCGGTAGGAAGGCTAACCTTATATAGGGGGTTAGCTCGCGCGTAATTGACACGCATTCTCCCCTGCGGTTCATTTTTGGATTCGTGACCCGAATCCAAAATGCCTCCAGGGTTTTGCGCGCGGATGTTTGAGTTGCATACGCAAGGATATTGACCGTGACCTCAAAATCCTCTCCGTTATGACTTTCGACCCTGTGGCAACCAAGGGCTGTCGAGGTACGCGACCTGACCTTTCCATCCAAATGCTCCCTAACCCGCACAAACAGAGGTCTAGCCGTCTCACCTATATATTCGTCTCCACATTTTTGGCATGAAATTTTGTAGACCACCCCTGTAATCGCACAGTCACCGGGTCTGCCAGTGGGACAGACTACGCAGTCTGCTGTTTGACATGTGCGGTCGTAGAGACGATTCCGAATGAGACGTCGCTTCAGGTTATCGGGAGGGACCTCCACTACCCCAACAATATTCTCCAGACCCGATAACCTCATAAATTGATTTCCACTTCCAGGCTCCGAAGAAGGCAATCGTGCCGAAACGTTAGCCGTTCACTGTGTATACCAACCTCGTGTGAAGTTTGAAAGCAAATAAATATTCAACGATTATGCCGAGGTTCATCGAAAGCCGGACATGGCGGTCATCCATTTGTGGGCGGGCGGGCGTGGCGGGCGTTTGGGACGTAAAGTTGTGGCTTGATAGGGCCCTTATAAGGGCACCTTCCTTGGAAAAGGCATTATGCAGCGCCTGCTCAGGGTCGCGGAATTCCGTCCTGCCAGGCGTATTAGTCCTACTCGTCTTGGAGGATTTATCGTGCCAACTGCCTTTAAGCGCAAAGAATGCCGTGTCAGTTTTCTGGCGGTCATTGAAGAAGTCGTCCTCGTCCGAGAAACTCGTGCAAGGCGCCGGCCGGCCCAACTGCTGTGGGGGGGGGGTGTGCTCAGGGTGTCCCCAGACTGTTTCGCTTCTTTCTCCACTGATGAATTTTTGATGGGCTTCTGGTTTATGACTGAGCATCTGCTTGTCTGTTACGCTGGATCGTGGGAATTCTCGTTGAGGTTTCCTCTTCTTCATTGTTTTTTTTTCTTTTATGGGTGCGGCAGTACCACTCTTGCTAGCGATAAATTGCTCCCTCGCCGAAAACATCTTCGTCCCTGTTCACCTCATGCTCATCCAGAGAGGAAACCGACCGGATCATGTTTTGGGAATTCTCAACACTTACATCTACTCTTCCCAAATAGCAGTAAGTCAAATAGCATCTAAATACACTCGAAACCCCTTAGAAATGGTAGGCGTGGCTGCGTACTTGAACTATGTACATGTGACGGCAACTGGGCTTTTCGCGAGATATCTTGACTCTGAGAGTGTTATAATCGTGCCACTGTCCGACACAGGACAGGATGTTGCTCCGAACTGAAGTATCTCACGAGTCACCCACGCTATGCATTCCCAGGGACAAGACTATGTGCTTGAATACAAAAACCATCACCCGATTTCTAACAACAGAACGTGTTTTTGATTCAGTTTTCTAGCATTGTCAAGAATTGGTGAGGCGCATTTGCAGGATAGTGGGTTCCCCGCAACATTTTTTTCCGAGTGTTTTCTGTGCGTCTTTGTCCAGCGCAAGTCAAGATAACACTTGCCTCGAATGGAAATATTTCAGGAAAAACAGTCTGGTAGCCGTGGTCGACTGAAGTACACAGCCACCTCCTATTTCCGACATATGGAGTGTATGTGCTGGCTCACGAAAGCGATCACCCCAGCCATTTTCAGCAAAGATCTCGGTGGGACCCCCCTTTTTCATAACTTCACTCAAGGTTAGTTGTACATGATTCACGGGCTTGCCTTGCTAACCAGACAAACTGCACACGTACAGTCCTCATCATTGCAGACCGGTGGGGCGGGTGAGCCGCGCCGCGTGTGACTCGGCTGTGATGACAGTCGCGTCACAGCCGAGTCACACGCGGCGCGGCTCACCCGCCCCACCGGTCTGCAATGATGAGCACCATACTTCCAAGGATGGTGGTTTCCACGTGCGAGATGAATGAGTCCTATTGCGATAGCGTACCACTTTCTGCGCTCAGAGATGCACAAGGACTAGACAGTGAGAAAGTGACCCTCGATGACATCTCCAAACCACCCGTACTTTCCCCCAAAGTGCACCACTTACGCCGGCACTAAGGACTCTCAGCGAGAGATGCACTCAGCCGTGAAGAGGAACCAGAAGTGGGAGGACTCAAACGTGTAGCGCCTTCATCTGGTCAAGCGTACGGCAGGCAGTGCGGCAGCGCAAGCGGAGTAAGGAAGCGGCATCATGGGACCACTACCCTCCAGTCAGTTCTGAGTTCACTTCTCGTGCACAAGTGCACGAGAACTGACTGGAGGATAGTGTTCACTGTAGCGGAAAAAGGAGTTTAAGCCGTTTTCGCATGCCTACTTATTCACCTGACATGTGGTAAGAACTGGGATCCACGGAGGAGAGAGTACAGCCAGGGCACGCCATCTTTGTGATCATCACAACAGCCGCGCGGTCGTATTTGCCGCGAATGGAGGGGGGGGTCGTAACCCTGGCGCTATCCCGTTAAGTGAGAGAGCCCCGGTGATACACGGCTCACAACGCACAAAAGAAGCTCAAAAAGGACGATGTAGATGACAATAAATAGAACTAGGCACTATCGAACTATTCCTAGGCCAAAAACTAAAAAAAATATTGCTGAAACTTTTTCCTCCTTCCTCACAAAAAACTTCAAGACACTTCGCCCACCAACCCTCCTCATCTGGTCTAGATAAATCCCAATCCTGATCCGCGCAAACTCTAGGAAACAGATCCATTGCCAAAGATTGCCTATGAAACCGTAGAATGATCCTGAGCATCTTACCTCACAACAAAAACAACTCAACAAAACAAAATTAAACTCAACAAAAACAAAAACAAATCAAAGTAATTCACAATAAAATGGATAAGAAAAAACTCACCGCTCAGCTGGGAACCGGAACTATGGATTACTTTTGAATTTTGGCTGTTCGCGGTCAGCGCGCTCATACAAGCGCATTGGTGCGCGCTATTTTACGGTTTGGAGCCAATTTCAAGCCAAACACGTGAAAAGTACCCCTCATTTGAACACCCATAACTTCGTTGAAAGTGAAGCTATCGGGAGAGGGGTAAGTTTGGGATTCGAGTTAGAGCTAGCGTTGGCTCTTGTCAAACCGAGTTAACGATTTCAAAACCACATTCCGATTTCTTAGAGATTTTTCTCCCCGTTGTGAATCATTTTTTCGTTGACTCCCATACTGGATCATTTTTTGCCCACCGCACACCGCGAGTCGCTACGCTTTGGACGTCCATGGCAAGCTCATACACGGGCTTTCGTAAGAAAAAGAACTGTGTTGGAAGCTTGAAGATTTCTACTTTTCCAGCAGGCTTTTTTAATTCTCCTTCCCTTCCACGACCTTCACTACTTCCGAAAACAACTCCCGTGGTTGTTGTCCATGTTCTGTAATCACCCCCCACGACACCGAAAAATCAACCCCTCCGAGGCCAGGAAACCTCCAGTTGGCTCGAAGACTTTGGTATGCTTCTGAAACACATGTTTTCGTCAAGCATATCAGGTAATAGGCCATTGGGCGCCAATTGGCATCACATATGCAATGCGCCATGCATGGGGCTTTCACGCAGGTGTTTGAAAGGTGTAACTTCTAGATAGGGCTTCCCAATTGCAAGCAAATGTGCTCCTACGATCAGAAAAGTACGGGAATGTACTTTCATCTGTTTATTAATCGTCACGTCGTGAGTCCTCTTGTTTGTTTATAAATTCAAGGGGCCCTTGTGGGCGGTGATCGTAGCTCCTATCATCGCCCCTTCCTCGTACGTATTGTCAGTATGCTACACCAGCGCCAGTGCTGGGACGTGTCGGGAGTACATAGGTACTGCGACCCTCCCCCGCTCGGACAGGCAAAATTTTGTAAAAAAACTAGAAACTTTTTGGGAAAAAATAGAAAGTGGTAGGAGGTTGGAAAAATCTAGGGAAGAGGTAACGTGGGGAGGGGGGTCGTACTTGAAGATGGAATTAGGGGGGGTCGTATTTTTCAGGAAATGATCACAACGCAATGGCGTGCCCTGAGTACAGCTCGTCTCAATGGTAAGTAGGTTTAACCATCTACAACAGTGGAAGCTAATTCTCCAGCTTCTCTCTTCTTGCAACCTCGGCATTTTAGATGTAAGTTCTCAACTTGTTTTGTGCCTTACGAGGTTGATAGGTGGAACTATTTATTCAATATGGCCTAACGTTTCGACTGAATCGTCGTCATCAGTGTCCGCTGTCACACAAGAGCGACTTTACAACTGTTGACCTTGCGTGGCAGCGAACACTGTCCCTCGTAAGGTGGAACCGTCGGCCTCTGATGGCTACGATTCAGTCGAACCGTTAGGCCATATCAAATATACCAGCCGGCGCGCCTTCTTCTGAGATACAGCACGGCTTCGCCGAGCGGGCGCGGCTCCGCCGCGCTTATCTTCTTCCACACATTTCAGTACCCTAGTATCCGGCTTTTCTTTTATTTGAACAGATGGTCAACATTCTTTGACCAATAGCATGTTCATATTCCACATCATACCTGCTATTTTCAACACTATTCGGTGTATGGAATGGTGGTAAGGAGCGTTGATCAAGTGGACAGATGAGAGAAAAGCCGGGTATTAGTCGAGCATTTGATCATACGAATGCAGGTAGGCGCGATGGAGCCACGCCCCGCAAGGCCGGGCCGTATCACAGAGGAGGTCTGGAGTGCCTGGAGTGCTCTGGAACCGTTCTAGGAGTTTCAAAATTGGCTCCGCCCACCTCGCCGCACGCTCCGCCCACAGCAGGTGTGCCTCACACACTTGTGGACCGATGACTCTCGGTGATCTTAAACTACTTTCTTCCCGCTGTCTAGTGCTCTGGAACCGTTTTAAGAGATTTCAATTGGCTCCGCTCGCCTCGATGTACGCTCCGCCCGCGACGTATGCCTCGCACTTCTCAGATGATAGCCCGTTGATCTTGAACTACTTTTTCCGGTGTCTGGAGTGCTCTGGAACCGTTTTGCGAATTTTCTTAATTTGGCTCCACCCACCTCGGGGCACGCCCCGCCCACAACGGGAGTGCCTCGCACATTCTTACATTTGATCACTTGGGGACCATAATCCACTTTTTGGCACCATCTGCAGTGCTTTAGGACCAAACGTTTATACTGGTACCTCGTGCTCAATGCAACATGGTGGAATCTTGCCAGACGTTCATCTTCGTCATGGACTTTTCTGCGACCTCTAAACATTTTCGGGAACCGAGTTACCGACCTTTGTGGGAAGCGCCGCCCATCTCAAGTACGCCCCGCCCATTTCGGGTGTGTCTCCTCCATTTGTGCCAACCCAGTGCTAACCTAATTCCACTTTTTCCCGTCTCCGAGCTGCTTTGTAGCCAAGTTATGGTGATTTTTCAGTGACACGGGAAGCGCCGCCCATCTCAAGTACGCCCCGCCCATTTTCGTGTGTCTCCTCTGTTTGGTCGGTCAGGCCTTTGTTAATTACTGCACTGTTCCCTCATCTCGGGACTGCTCTGGAACCGAGTTATGACTTTTTTTCAGTGACATCGCAACTTTCGACGCACGCCCCGCCCACTGTGGGGGCTTACCATGGGTCATGGGTGCTATTTAGGTTTTGTCCCATGCTCTACCCATCCCCACCATGACCCGACCTCTCCAAGTTCTTCTTCAGGTGCTATGAATTTCGTGACAGACAGACACACACACGCGTGGACATAGCCGATTACGCGTTGTCAAATACGCGCGCCGGCATCATGAATAAGCGCGGGAGGTGAAATGGTTGGACGACTTCTCACTTGTTGGTGTCAGCTTTTCTACTTATCACATCTGCCTCACCTTCTGAAATGGAGACAGTTTTCAGCGGAAAAAACTACACCAACAGGTGGTGACTGAAAACAAAAGTTGGGCATTGCACTGGCTAACGGGGGAGTCCTAGCGGGTCTCGTGGCGAACGAGTCGCGTTTTCTTATCATAGTTTCGACTTGCGAAAGACATACAGGGGGGGGGCAAAAAAAGTCACTTCGACCGAGTCACATATCAGCAAAGTTTTCGCTGCCCAGACAGAGGACGTGGATACGAGTACCAGGGCGGAAGATACCCAAGATGTTCCTCGATAAGCAGGAGCTGGCTCTCGCCCATCACCTTCATGTACACCAAAATATGAAGTCATCTCCAGTCGCAGCCTGACTGGAGAAGACCTTTGGAATTCATGTCACCTCCAAACAGCTGCGAAACTTCTAGTATGGAGTCACCCATGGATAGCTACCTGGAGACCAGTACTCTCGATCTGGATGACCTCCAACATCGAGCAGCTCCGACAACGTCGCCACGGTCTAGGACATCATCTTCACCGCAGTCGCCAAGGCGCGGGTTGATGGTATGGACCGGACGTACCTGGAATGGAAAGACCAATATTTTCTTCGTGGACCCCGGACTGAAGGTGAGCGCTGGCGGTTACATCGAGCAACTCGTGAAGAATATCCTCCTCACATGTCGTCGCCCGTACCTTCTTGGAAACTTTGTACTGCATTGGGTGCCACCACATGGAATCGAAGGGCATTGGAGAAACTCTCGCCTACTTGGAATGGAAGGGGGCTGAGTACCTAAAGAAGGTGGAATATCCAAGTAGGTCACCTGACCTG
>MU943555.1:0-13812 GCA_036418165.1 Cooperia oncophora | reverse complement strand
TCCACAGTGAAGCCGTCACCAACTGCAGCAAATGCATCTTCTACAGTGAAGCCGTCACCAACTGCAGCAAATGCATCTTCTACAGTGAAGCCGTCGCCAACTGCAGCAAATGCATCTTCTACAGTGAAGCCGTCACCAACTGCAGCAAATGCATCTTCCACAGTGGTACCCATGTTCTAGTACAATACGTTCGAGAACGACAGCACCATGTTAATTCATATTCCATTCATTTCGTCTCAATAAAATGTGGCAATAGGGAATGACTTTCGTGGATGCCGTTTTTGTTCATTCCCAATTTCATTTACATAGAAAATCATTTTTAAGGCAAAGTGTGCTTTGGAAAAGACACACACACATTGGCTGAGCTGGCTGCTGGAACTCATCAATAAAGAATCCTCAATGAGTTTGAACTATGAAATAAAATATGAGCTATCTCCCTATATAAGATTAGCATTTTAACGGCTCTGGATAGTCTCAGTTCGAAAACTTCCATCACCGAGGCTCGTCGTTTGATCCGGTGGTTCCGGTTGAGGTATGTTAGGTGTTTCACTTGTATTATGTTCAGCACTTAGTGGGGTCGAAAGGGCAACGAGGGCGTTCGATGCTTGTTATCATGTCATGAATCGGCTTGGCCCTTTTACGCTTTGAAGAGGGCGAAATCGCCCAAACGTCAGCCAATAAAAAGCTTCATAACAACCTCGTCAAACAGTTTAAAAGACGTTATACAAACATATCACTCCATATATATAATTCGCTTTGTTGTTTGTTTGTGTTGTTTGTCTGTCCGGAAATTCGGTTCGACCTGAAGAACGACTTGGAGAGGTCGGGTCAAGGTGGGGATGGGTAGGGCATGGGACAAGAAATAAAAAGCACACTTGACCTATGGGAAGCCCCGCCCACAGTGGGCGGGGCACTCGCCGAAAGTTTGGGGTTCCGCAGAAAAATGTTCATAATTCGCTTCCGGAGCAGCCTAAAGATGGGGAAAAAAGGGAATAAGGTTAGTAAGGAGTCGCCAGACTAACTGTGGCAGACACATCCAAAATGGGCGGGGCGTACTCAAGGTGGGCGGTGCTTCGCATAAAACTCAGTAACTCGGTTCGCGAGAGTGTTCAGAAGCCGCAAAAAGCTCAGTGCAGAATGTAAATATCTGGCGAGTATTGGGCACGCTCAAAATGTGTTGAGATCCGCCCACAGTGGGCGGAGCTTGCCCTAAACCGCAGGATACTCATTTTAAAAGTTTGTAGCTCGGTTCCAGAGCACTGCAAAGACCGGAAAAACGTGCGTCAAGGTCGGCAAAGGTTCGCCGGTGAGGACTGTGGGGCACAAACATTGTGGGCGGGGCCTGCTCCGGTTTGGGCGGAGTCAGACGAAAAATCTGTAAAAAGTTTCAGAGCACTCCAGACACGGGAAAAAGTGGATTAAGGTCAGCAGAGGGTTGCCGATTGAGAAATGTGGGGTATACATGTTGCGGGGCCAGCCCGAGGTGGGCGGAGCCAGACAAAAATTCTCCAAAACTCTCCCAGAGCACTTCAAAGACCGGAAAAAAGTGGATTAAGGTCAGCAGAGGGTCGCCGGTGAGGACTGTGGGGCAAAAATTGTGGGCGGAGCCTGCTTCGAGGTGGGCGGAGCCAGACAAAAAGGTCTGTAAAACGGTTCCAGAGCACTCCGAAGACCGGAAAAAGTGGATTAAGGTCAGCAGAGGCCAGTGAGGATTGTGGGGCACAAAAAATGGGGGCGGAGCCTGTTTCGAGGTGGGCGGAGCCAGACAAAAATTCTGCAGAACGGTTCCAGAACACTTCAGACACCGGAAAAAGTGGATTAAGGTCAGCAGAGGCCAGTGAGGATTGTGGGGCACAAAAATTGGGGCGGAGCCTGTTTCGAGGTGGGCGGAGCCAGAAAAATTCTGCAGAACGGTTCCAGAACACTTCAGACACCGGAAAAAAGTGGAGTACAGAACAAAAGGCGGATATCAGTTGAGTCTAGAAATATGTGAGAGAATACGCGCGGCGCAGCCGGGCCGTATCAGAAGGAGCCGCGCCGGCGTCAGCCGGCGAGGCGACTGGTATGAAATAAAACTCACTCAGGTGGAGAATTATATTTTAGGTTGTCCATTATATCATTTCGCAATTCAGTGAGATTCGAAGTTTTCTGTTTCAAGCTGGGTCACCGCTGACATTTTGCAGAAGAAGTTGTGGAAGACGTTCTGCTGTTCAAGGTTTTAAGTGAAGCACGAAGTAGGAGAATATTTTATAGAACGTCTAGGGGGCTGAGGGAGAGGGTAAAAAGGATCACTTGCGTCGCATTCCAGTACTAGATGTTCTGAAGAAAATCAACACCGTCACCCTGAATTGTATTTTACTCACCCCATCAACCGTTTTATAAGTGAACCTCAGACTTGTTTTCAAGTGAACTAACTATTTCAAAGTCGAGCCCAGTTGGAAATCGAGTTCTATGTTTGCATGACAACACTCTTCTTCCAATATATCGAGTTTCAATGGCTGCCATAGGACTGCGTATACCAGATAAAAAATCAGCTACTAATAATTCATTGTCAGACTTGGTCCTTAATGAAAAGGTTATCGTTCCGTGATTTTAAGAAATATCTTCGATGGAGGGCAGAATGGCCTTCGATAATTTCTATTCCGCTTCTCATACACATAAACAAAAGCTGTTTGAATAAAGAAATTTCGCCTACACAACTATACAAGCCAAGGCACTATGCATGCTTCTGATGAAACCTTTATAAGCACCCCTTGATACTCACGACTAAAAGATTCAAAAAACTTTAACTTTATTCTGAAGTTCTAGCTAGCCTCCTAGCCAGAATAGCTTTAAAGTACTCAAAGCTTAGACCTTGAATTTACTAACTCCAGTAACCGGTAATGCAAACCTGTCCTTCAGCCTTCCTCTGCCCTATCCCTCAACCAGTGCTAGTGTGTACGACATTTTTCCTTGTGTTCGTCCGGAAATATGGAATAACGTAAAAAATTGCTTCCATGGAGCGAATCAAATTTGGCATGGATGGAGTATAGGCCAAAATGTGCACAGCAGGCGTAATGTAAGCTTAACTGCACCCACAAAGGGCAGCTAATAACTTACTAAAAGTTGTTCTGTTTCCCATAAGTGCTCTGGCGCAAAAACATTGTAAATTTAACCTCTCATGGCAGATACTGGAACGAATGGGATGCAAAAAAAAAACAAGAATCTACCTTCTATTACTTTCACAGTGGTACTTAGAACACGTTCCGCTAGAATACTTATGAAAACTGTCAGAAAGGATACAAGGAAAAACTAGTAGCGCACAGGAAATGCATACGCAAGTATGGCGCTAGGTAGAAACTGAACCAGAGACTATGGCTTAGCGACTTCCAACATTATTGTTAGAGGCACAGGCACTGCTGTGTTAACTTAGAAAATGAATAGGGAAGCTATCAGGTTGGAAAAAAGTTTGGCATTACTGGGATGGCGATACTGCATTGGAACTTCTTTCAACAATCGAGAGCAACCAACAATAAAATTACCACAGATAACATGAGCCCATTTGTTGAGCAGCTTCTCGTTTCTGTTCTCCCGAAATTCGGACGACTACGGTGAAGAGAAGTCTCCATCTCTTTCTTGTGTTGACGCCATTTATCAGTTTTCTTATTTTCCACGTGAAGCACAGCCTAGTAGGACAGAATTCGACACCCCCGAGCAGGCGCGCGTAGCGCCCTGTTGTGTCGCGAAGTGTGTGCATAGACGGCGGTAGAGTAGGCAGAGATGTTCATTAGGAAGCTGACTGAATAGAACTACACCACACGAAATGACCGGTCTATACACTAACTGGAGATCACTAATGGTGTTATTGTAAACAAAAATTATACTCGCGGTATATCTTAGACCGCTCCGGCATCTCCACCTCCCCTTTTTAGAGCATCGTTGTTCGTCGTTGTTGGTATGACGGCATTTGGTCGTACTGAAGTTGACGAGTGCAAGTCGAACATCTTGAACAGTGTTTCCACATCCTTGTCGTTATTGGATGGTGGTGCATCGTGATGTCGGAAACGGAGCTGATTGGCATGTCGGATACAAATTTTGTCTCCAGGTAGGACCTTACAATGTACTCGTCCTACTCGTTGAAGCGCGCTTCACTGTGCCATTTCAACTGATTTCCGCTGCATTTTCGTGCACACACGGGATCGCTTTGATTGAAGATACGTCTCCGGGCATCGTGATGTTGAATTGTACTTCCATTGTTGCACGTTTGCCTTCCTTGTGGAGTCTGCTTGAGCAGTGAGAGAGTTGCAGTTCGTAGTTCTGCTTGGAGTCGTTCGATATCCTTACACATTGCTGGGAGTGCGGCATAGTTGCCTGACGTTTTGAACGAAACACTTGTTTTGCGTCTTCCTTGAGACGTGGTGTAGCTTCTGACAGCTTGTATGGTCTGAGGCTGCTGCTGCTGAAGACTTGGTGGATAAGCCTTTCGTAGTTAGCTGGCAATCTGGTTGCTGCTTGAAGTGGTGTTGCTGACTCTGGTTGCAACTGAAGTTCCGGGATCGACTCGCGGGAGCGTGTCCATGAGGCTGTAGATTCCCATCTTGGAAATCCATTCTGCACCAAGTAAGTTGGGCTGAGTACGGCCGACGTAATATGTTCCTTGAGCTGTCGTTGAGTTGAAACTATAGGTGCAGCTACGTGACCGAGAAATTGAATGCGAGGAACTGTGAGCGATAAGCGACGATGGCTGTATTTTCGGTTTGCCCATAAGCTTCCATGTCGACTCATTGATGATCGTTATGTCCGCGGCACTGTCCACTTGAAAATTGACTGGTTGCCATCCACCATTATCGTTGCATATCGTCGGTAGTTGCCATCTCTGCTTGACACGGTGAAAACTGCATCAGATCGCACTGCTGGCTTCGATGAATATCGGCTGGGTCGCAGTGGGCGGTTTGGTCGTCGTCTGGTATCGCAGAACCCTTCTTTGTGACGATTTTGTGGCATTCAGAGCATTTGTGTCGTCGAAATGAACAGTTTCTGACGAAGTGCATCGCTCCGCATAGCCAGCATGGAGATGGAGGCTGCTTCGAGGGAGAGTGAGGAACGGTTGTCGTTTTTGTCGCGGACTGCCTGGGGCGTTTAGTCGATTGAAGAGATTGCTCTGCTCGTCCTGTTGATCCATGTCAGACCGCGTGCACTCTTGACGATCCTTCCTCGACCATTTTTGTGTCCTGCCTGAGATTTGTAAGCCGTTTGCATTCTTCTGAGAAACTGAACCGTGCACTCTGAACTGGCCTCGATTTTGTCGAGCAGCTTGAGTCGTACGAAACATCGTCGCTCGATTGCAAGCCGCTTACGAAAATGCACTTAAAATGGTTCTCGTTGCACTCAGATAGTTGAATTTGATTCACTCACGAGATTCGTCAAGCATAGGTGATGAAGCCTTCGCGTGGATCTTTTGCTAGTCTCATGCGGCCCGTTACAACGGCGGAATAATGACCCTTGTGGTCCAACAGGTTGGTCAGTGTCGAGACGGCTTCATCGAACGTGACGTCTCGTGGCGTCTTCGGCAGGATGTAGCTTGAGTACTTCTCGTGGCCATAGCGTCCAATTTGTGCAGTTGAACTCGGGTTGACTCGTCGAGCGTGTTGCCGTCAACTTTGAAGATATCCTCGTGCCTGTGGAACCATGCTTCGAACGTGAGGTCGGTTTCGGGTCGTAGGAGAACTGCGCGATTCGTCCTGCCAGCACGTCGAAGGTCCTCGTTGCTTCTGCTGTTGATGCTGATGGCGTTGGCTCCGGCGGCTGTTGCCGTATGGTTTCTTTGATGGCGTCCGTAAGTGCGGTGAGGATTTGTGGAACTGCTTGTCCGTCATCGTCGTCCTTGTAATCCTGATCGCCACTGTTGTGTCGCGGAGTGTGCGTACACGGCAGTAGAATAGAAACAGATGTTTATTAGGAAGCTGAGTCAATAGAACTACACCGCTCGAAATGACCGGTCTCTATAATAACTCGAGATCCCTCATGGTGGTTGTTATTGTAAACAAAACTTATATCCGCGGTAGATCTTAGACCGCTCGTATATACCACGCCCTTCTCAAGGAAGTGACCCCCATAGTGCCAACATACCCAGCCGGACGCCCACCGCGTCCGTCCGCCCACAAATGTCCGACCGATGCTGATGCTCGTATCGCTTCATTTGCGAAGTACAATATGAAGCGAAGGGATTGATAGAAGCGGCTGTGGTACTGCATGGACGGCATCCGTACCTACCGTAGCGGCTATTGGTACGCGTCAGCGAGAAACTCGTCCAAAATTGCTTCCTAAGTCGCGTAGAACAGTGGCTCTTTTTTGCAGGTTTTTGACCATTTCACTTCGCCTTTTCGCCTTTTTCCATACTGTAAAACACCTCTGCTACCATTTCACAACTAGTAACAAAGTATAGTACCTTATACCTTCAACTAGGTGGTATGAAGCTGCTGAGGCTGAAGGCTGACGAGTGAGCTGGCTATGGACGTGAGTCCCGACAGAGACCCACGATTCTTTGGATGGCATCGCACCACATGCCGTCGCTGGTTGTTGTAGAGTAGGAGGATACTTGGCCTTTTCACGAACCTCGCATTGGGAGTCGGCCATCTCTTCAGAGATGCTACGCTGGTTCTGGAAAGAGGCGTCGTCAAAGGGTTATTCAGCAGCGCCTCTTTTCAGCACTACCGCAAACACCATGCACATCATCTGTGGCCACCGTAGACAGCTTCCCTCCTAGAGTGATCTAATTGAGCTTATGTGCATGGTTTACGCTAGGTGAGCTAGTTCGTTGCCAGCCACTATGCTTGCCATGAAGTTCTTTCATCGTGCATGGTGAGGAAGCATCTGAACCAATATAACTCAAACAATGGTGCTTCTTATGAGACCAGTCGGATCGCCCGCCTTCGGCGGGCGATCCTCCTTATGCGTGTGAAGTGGGTCCCCGGCCATCCAAACTGAGGGCCAGTCGGATCGCCCGCCGGCGGGCGATCCTCCTTATGCGTGTGAAGTGGGTCCCCGGCCATCCAAACTGAGGGCCAGTCGGATCGCCCGCCTTCGCTACAGAAAATTTTTGTGCCTCCTTCAATTTATCTACCTGCCCACTTTTTACTCGAGTCCGTTTTCCCGCTGCCCGAGTAGTTCCGGGTCTGAATTTTGAAGATTTGCGTTAGGCCCCGCCCGCCCGAACAAACGCCCCGCTCACTTCGGGTATGCCCCCACGCCCATTGTGGGTGTAGTCTAACGTGGTGCATAGAGAATGATTTTGTCCCGGGTCCCTGTGATCTTCCGGAGGAATTTTACGAATTTTTGTCGTTGGCACTACTCACTTCGGTGCACGCCCCGTCTATTGTGTGCGAGGCTTAGTTTGTGTGTATTCGGTATATTTTCAACATGCCCTCACCCCCCATCCCAAAGTTGACGGCGTTTAAGTGTTTTGTTGACGTTTTCAAGAGACACCGCTCAGCTGAATATAGGCCCCGCCCATTGTGGGCGGAGCCTATTCTCCTATTGGTCCGACAAACGGACAGACAACTTCTGCTTTATATATAGAGTATGATATCCATCTCGTACATCGCTCCTGATAACCGAGACTATGGGTGCATTGCGGAATGGATGCAGAGTGAGCTTGGGTTCAATTCACTTGTGGTTGCGTACGGCTGTGCATACAGGGCGCTGAGCAAGAGAAGTCCTGAGGTGTTGCAGGACCTCCTCTCCAGCCTAGTTATAAACATATCAAGAGGAGACTGAGGTAACGCGATAGCACCTTTCCTTTGAGAACAACCCTCCTCAGACTGGAATTCCTGCCTTTCTTTTTCACTTGCAGATAGAAAGTCGACTGGGCCAACTCTTAAGAATATATTAGGTTGTCCGGAAAGTTCTGCACGTTTTGTGTTACTATTTTTTGAACATTCATTGCTGATTAAAAACTCACTCTCCCTTGCGTCTCAGTAGTACATCCTGAAGAGAATTCTTTGCGCTATCTGATGGTATAACTGCCGTTTCACCATTGCTTGATGAACCCCCTTTTTTAAGATTTTTTCAAGCATGTGAAAAGAGCACTTCGGACGATTTTTTTCTTCGACTATAAATTGGGGCAATCCGCAATCGAAACAGCTCAACAAATTAACCAGGTGTGGGGGCCCAATAGTGCTAGAGAAAGCACTGTGCGGCAATGGCTCAACAAATTTCGTTCTGGAGATTTCAGCCTTGAAGATGAACCTCATAGCGGTCGAAAAGCAATATCTGACGAGGATTTGAAGGGGATTTTGGAGGCTGACCCATCCAGATTGCAGAAAAGCTAGGCGTTGGCAAATCCAGTGTTGCAGATGGTCTGAAACGCATTGGGAAGGTGAAAAAACTCGACAAGTGGGTGCCCCACAATTTGAGTGACCGGCAGAAATTGGCACGTCTCGAGGTTTCCTCTTTGCGCAACAGAAACGACCCGTTTTTGGAACCGAATTGTCACCTGTGATGAAAAATGGGTCATGTATGATAACAGGAGACGTTCCGGACAGTGGTTGGATTTCGACGAACCACCGAGGTAATTTTCAAAGCACGAAAAAAAGATTCTGGTCACGGTTTGGTGGTCATCGGCTGGTGTGATCCACTATAACTTTTTATCACCAGGCCAAACCATCACAGCAGAACCCTACTGTGAAGAAATCGACGAAATGTACCGAAAATTTTGTCAGCTGCAGCCAACACTTATCAAAAGAAAGGGTCCGATTCTTTGCATGACAACGCCCGCCCACACGTTTCACAAATCACTATCCATAAATTGAACGAATTGGGGGTTGAAGTTCTACCTCAACCGCCATATTCTTCAGACCTTTCGCCAATCGACTATCACCTTTTCAAACATTTTCAGAACTCCCTTGCTGGAAAATACTTCATCAATCAGGACCAGGCAAAAAAGCCTTAGTGGATTTCGTGAACTCTCGACCACCCAGTTTTTTTGATGGGATTTCACATTGGCAAAAGTGTGCTGATTCGAATGGTGCTTATTTGGATTAAATCCGATGAGTGTTAAGAAAGTTATGATCGTTTAAAGTGAAACACTCGAAACGTGCAGAACTTTCCGGACAACCTAATATTTAGCACAGCTCCGCTACCATCATAAATACCTCGTCAGGGCCTAATGCTGTGCCCTCACCACCAACACCAATGCTACTTTCATAAACATTTGAATTATTTTGTACTTGAATGAGTACTGTATTATTTTGTACTTGAATGAGTAATGCAACCCTTAGGATAAATGTTCAACTACCCAACAATTAGATTACACCCTGGTCTGGCAACTGTTGTAGTGGCTGAAAGATTACTACCCAGAAAAAAGGCGAGCACTAATAACACACGGGCTCTACAATAAACCACATGTGATTACACACTTCGTGCTCCCCAGAAGGGAGCAGCTGCTGCTTATGAGGATTCGACGAATCAAGACGTCCTAGAATGACGTCCTAGAATGCACCTTACAGTAATGCTTCTCTCTTCTTGCAACCTCGGCATGTTAGTAAGTGTTTCAGTTTTCTTGTGCCTTACGAGGTTGTTAGGTGGAACATTTATTTAAAGGCCTAACGTTTCGACTCAATCGTCGTCTTCAGAGGCCTGAACGTGTTTCAAGTATTAGATTTTGCAACCTACCCCACCAAGCACCTCGTCCACTCTAGCGGTTCCGACGTCGTGTCAGGAACCTTTTGAGAACAATCAAAGGGTTCCCGATACACGACGCCCGTCAATCATTGAAGTTCCTCGGTTCATCACAAATAAGAAGATTGGATCAACATGCCGTCTTCCCGAAGATCATCCAGTGATAACATCTATCTACCGTACTATTCTGGATGTTGTTATTAGGGAAAAGCGGCATGTACTGTATTCCTCGTTGTTGAAATGTGAAGCGAAAGAGCGCGCATGCCAACGTCTTCTACCTGATCAGACTTGGAGGAGGATTGAGGGTGAGTCAAGGTTGATTTGCGACTCTATCCGATCTAGGGCCAAATCTATTCTTTGTGCGAAATACGACAGATTGCTGGGAACACGGAGGGGAGGCGACAATACTCGTGAGAACAGTAGCACCACCGACCACCACCACACGAACGAAGCAGTTCAAAGTGGCGAACATTCGGAACGGGTCACTGTGATCGACGACACTCATCTCTCACCTAACGCTTTAAGTTTGTCACTCAGACACAGATCACTTGGAGGAAGCTGCTTTTTGGCAGGGACAGTTCCCGAGCTCAGAGATCACCGAGAAATCATATAGCCTGGCATTCAGTGAGTTGAAAATGTGGGCGTTCTGAGTTTCCCCACAGTTTCAGCTCGCATGCAGAGACTATTACTTTTACTTATTACTTTTTGACGTAGTGGTATTTTATCTGGCTTTCCTTCCCCTAGTTCATAAGATACGCTTGCTCTCCTCCTCCCGTTGTTGGGAGGAAAGGGATCATCGTGAAGGAATTAGTTCTGAAGTATTAGGTTGGCGGGAAAGTTCTGTCACATTTTTTCAAATTAGACTTTCTTTTTACAGAGAGGCGTACAAGATCAAAATTATACAGCAATGTTATTGAGAGATCCTTGCCAGTTTTTGGACAGTTCGTGGCGCGACGCAAAGTTGGACATCATCTCAACTTTGACTTGGGCTCAAGTGGAGGTTTTCTCGGCTGTATAACGGTTGAATACGGGAGGCGACTAGCAGTCAGAAAGAGCAATGTCTGGACTACACCGGTGCAAGGGGAGAGCCATCCAGCTCTATTGCATGAAGTACGGCTCGAACTTTTTTTGACGGGGTGTGCTGCACCAGCACGTTGAAGACGGACTGTGCCGATGGATTTTGCCCTCTGCTTGACGATTCGCTTCAGATCTCGTAGCTGCCTTGCGTACGGATTGACCGAGGAGGCAGCTTCTTCATCCAGTAGTTTCCCGACCCACCGCTATCTAGAGCTGAGTTTACAGGTACTCCCGAACCTCACTTCGTCATTCGAACCGTAGGCTCCCGCTCTGAAGAGCTAGCGTCGTGGAAGATTGTCTGATGACTGTAGACATTGTCCTTGTGCAGCTCCATTATTTCGACAGCTGCCATGCTGGCGCCAGGGTGGTAGAAGAAATAGTTTAAGGAAGCGCTTGAAGGGGTCGGTGCTGAAGGTAGCGGATAACATTCTTGTCCATAATGCAGAATAAGGATGAGCAGGAGCCGAGCCAGTGACACTAATAGAAAGATCAATCCTTAATGTATAAATGCTCACATTACCGGTTAGCCCTCTTCAGGTAATAGGCGAATACTTGGTTCAAAAAAGTATGACAGAACTTTCCCGTCAACCTAATATTAAATATGAGAAGATGGTAGAAACATAACAGCCAGCCATTTCAATACACTCAACTGCTCGCTTAGTTCCTCTGAAATCAAACAATGCAGATTTATGAACCATGCACCCCAAGTCGGAGATGGGAAGTGAATGTCCCAGGAGAGATAGGATGGAGACATCCTATGAAATGTCCCAGTGAGGTGCGCAGTCACGCTCTCCTTTTATGTGTAATATTGAGAGTACACATTACGTCAGAAAGGAAGCCCTTCGACACTGTCAACAAATTGCTCTCGGAAAATATTCAAATAAGAATTCAAGTTTTTCTGCCCTGATCAGTGAAATGTGTTTTATGGGGTTTTCGGAGAATGGTATACTATGGCTTTGTGGATGCTACCAAAGCTTAAAAGTAACCAAAGTTCAAGGCACTTTCCAACCTGTCGTGCATTATGATTCTTGTAGGGCCACTTTGTCGTAGTTGAAGGAGCTAACACCTGCGTTGTCTGCATGGGGATGTCGCTTCCCATTTCACAGTGTCCCGTTGGTACTAGCGCTTGCAAGCTGGGGTCACTTTATCGAAGGTGGGTAACGCATAGGTTGACACCCAGCACAGAATGACGGCCCTTTACTCAAGCTTCTTGAGGCGCAGCCGAACGTAACCACCAGTAAGTTGGCAACCTCTCTAGGCTCCACCTAACTGACAACTGCCATGCTTCTCCGCAATCTCGGTTATAGGAATTCTCTGGGAAGGACGCCACACATGTAGTACCATGCTGACAAATCCGAGTGGTCGTAACTGAGTTTTCCTTCTGTGTGCACATTGGAAAGACTTTCTGTGATACACTGTGGTTGACAGCGATTGCTGACTCTCTGCGTAAGCCATGCATACAACCTTTACAGGATCTCTTGTAGGAAAAGTCACCTGCTGAGCCTAAGGCAGGTGTGCATGAAAGAAAGATTTCACAGTGTCATTGGCGAGATATTCAAGCCGATATCGCTGGATACTGGCATAGCAGTGATGGATACAGCCTCCTGTTATCTAATTCAAAATATGGGTGACGTCACGTTTGATTTCATTTAGAAACACTCAGTTACTTTTGTTCCTCGGCAGTGCAGAGACGCACCAGGTGCACCGAACCCATCGTAGACCGCCGCGGCGAGAGTGTCGAAAGAGTCGAAGACTTCCAGTACCTGGGAAGCGACCTCAGCAGCTGATGGCATTGGTGAAAGCCCGAATCAACGCAGCCTGGATGAAATGGAGGGAGTCCACTGGCATCCTGTGCGACCGGCGGTGCTCGAGAACGCTCAAGGGCAAGGTGTACCGGGCGGTGGTAAGGCCTACAATGCTCTACGGCAGTGAGTGCTGGCCCATCTGCAAGAACCATGAAAGGCAGCTCCACTCAGCTGAAATGAGGATGCTGAGATGGGCCTGCGGCTGGAGTCAGAAAGAAACTCGACAGAGTCAGAAAGAGGACGTCAGGGCGGTCACACAGACGGCTCCGATCCAGCTGAAGGCACGAGAGCAGCGACTGCGATGGTATGGGCACGTACTGAGGAGGCCTGAAGACCACCCAATAAGGAAGGCATTGGAATTCGAAGTAGAGGGCAAGCGACCACGAGGAGCCCCAAAGAAAAGATGGAGGGACGTCATCAAGAAGGACCTCACTGAAGTGAAAGCCACGGCAGAAGATGCAGTGGATCGGAAAAAGTGCGACGTCTAACAAGAACAGCGGACCCTGCGACGGCGCGGGACTAAGTGCTAGGGAGAAGAAGAAGACGCATGTGACGATGAGGCTACGCAAGAAGATTATCGATCTCGATCAGGGGATGCGACCGTACCCAGCTTACTCAGAGGACGTAGCAGCCTCTGCCTCACTAGCTCCTTTGCTCCTTATTGCATCTTAGGAAGCAAAAATGGCGCAGTTAGTCGACGGGGGGCATTTTGCACTTTCGCTCCTCCCATCCACGTGGTACTTCCGCTCCTCCCATCCACGTGGCAGCCATCAAGAGGACACCTGTGAGAATATAAAACTGATTGTTATTGTACCTTTATGTTGTTCTTTGCCTTCCAATGAAGTAATTAGCATGTAGTTATTTGTTTGTGTATGCCTAGGGGTTCTCCTAGCCCAATATATTTGAAGTACTCATAAAAAAGCCATTTCGTTAACTTTTCCATGAGCTTACAAGAGTTGACAGGTTTAGCATGACTTGACGTGCTTGCTCCAGTTTTACAAGGAGTAATAGGTTTGTCCACAGCGAGACTTGTAAACCGGAACTAGGGCCGGAGCGAAAGTGCCACGTGGATGGGAGGAGCGGAAGTGCCACGTAGATGGGAGGAGCGAAAGTGCAAAATGCCCCCCCGTCGACTAACTGCGCCCCACTTGCGTGTAGCGGAAAACTCCGAGCACCGGCCTTTCGATGGCGCGTTTAATGACCCTGACCACATATTCATTCTGCTTTGTTTAGAGTCCAAGTCTCTGAGGCGTAATTCAGGGCAGAAAGCACT